>SSNP01000257.1:329089-457225 GCA_006937955.1 Pachypanchax playfairii | reverse complement strand
GCGCGGCTTGAAGCAAGTCCATGGTGGGAAGGGGGAGGGGTTTAGAGGAGCTGCTAGTTTTAAATCTTGCTAGCTCTCGAACATTACCAACTCCAGCTTTAAGGTGTGTCCATATAATTGGCCCACCCTGTATTTTGCAAGTCATAGTATTTCCATATGAGCTTTATACATGGTTTTTAAATGGTTGTACTCTACTAACTCACAAATTTTGGGTGTTTAATTGCAGGGCCGGGCCTGAGCTGCATGGTGCCCTTGGCAAAAAAGGATTTTGGCGCCCCCTACTGCCCAGAACAGAAACAACGTAACTCAATAACTGGATTACATTGCATAAAATGTTTATTTATACTAAAATGAACAGTCGAGATGATAGATAGATAGATATTTAATTATTACTTATTTGATCTTTACATGAGATGAATGATGTGTCCAACAGTTTGTTTCTAAAAAAAAAAAAAAAAAAAAAAAAAGGAGAATTTGGCGCTCCCTCCAGCAGAGGGCACCCTAGGCAATTGCCTAGTCTGCCTATGCCCAGAACCGGCCCTTTTTAATTGTATAAATGAGGAATTAGTTGGATCTCTGTATCCACTTCAACAAATGACTCTGATTGCTTTTTCTGTGGCGATTCCTCTACATTAAACATATAGCTACGATGGATTCTTCCATCCATCCATTCTCTAAAGTTATTTGTTCCTGTTCAGAAGGAGAGATTGGTGCTGATCTTCAGAGTAGACTGGACAAGAGTTGCAGTACGTCAATCAGAGCCACACAAAGACAAACAACTGGTGTGTTTTTAGTCTGTGTGAGGAAACCACACAATACCCGTCTATGTGTAGGGAGAAATTAGCATGATTAGTTGATAAAATATCTCCATTTGCTCTAAAAACCCACATGTATAGATGTCTGGCAAGTTTCTCAAAAGTTGGAGATACAAGCAGAACTTGACATGTGAATCCGTCATAGTTTTGGGGTTTTTCTAAACATATTCTTCTCATGAATTCATTGTAGTCTTTGTTATTTGGCATTTTGAGTCGTGTGATTTTTTTTTCTATTTGCCTTCTTTAATTTTCCGTTCCTGACAGAACCTGCTGCTGAAGAGGCCGCCTACCTGCTGAAGGGTGAGCAGCCTCTAATTTGGAGACATTTTAGTGTTTCAAGGTAAAAACAAGACAACCTGTCATGAATGTCATGCATTTTTGCAAACGTATGAATTGTGTTCTATTAACAACCAGGAGAAAACTCGACAGAACAACTTTCAGTGTTTTCTAGAGGAAAAGCAAAGCAGGAGGATTAAATGGACTCTAAGACACTTAGTTTCTTCTTTTATTTTAGAAAGTTAATCACTCACTCTCTTGTAAAATGTTGGATTTTGAAATGATGCCAACATGTTATAGAATTTGGGGATCATTACCTCCACCAAGGAGGTTATGTTTTCATCAGGGTCTGTCTGTATGTTAGGAGGATAACTCAAAAACTAATGGATGGATTTTGATTAAATTTTCAGGAAAGGTCAGAAATGACCCAAGGAACAAACGATTAGATTTTAGGGGTGATCCGGATTACGGACATATTACTTTCTACAATATGTCCAAGTGCTGCTTGGTGAAGGTCTGCGCTCCCTGAGTGCTTTTCTAGTTTTTTATCACCCAGGAATGACACAAAGCACACCGTTCACTCCTAACTGTGACAGTCACAACAACAGAAACTAGAATTGTACAAGACATTTAGCTTCATGTTATTTTTTGTTGTTGTACTTTGCTAAAAAAGTTTACATATACACTATCATAGGGTGTAGAACACCTCAATTTTCCCAGTTTGTTATTGCAATTAAAGTAATTAAACTCCAATGAGCTTGAAATGGTACAAAACCAAGGTAAGTGGTGAACTGCTAGAGTAAATATGTACATTTCAGGGACACAACATGGATTAGTAATTTAAAGATGTCTTGCAACAATGGAGGTTGATCAAGCCTTGAAAGCTGGTGCTATTACACCCTTTTCTGTTTGAATAAAAGCAATGTTGCAATACAATGTGGTACCAGTTGAACTACATTGTTGTGTTTTACTGGGTCCAGGGTCAGTGACTTGTACACAGAGAGGCACCCTGTTCCAAAACTGCTACCACAGCATTTTGCAGCACCATGCAGTGACCTCTGGTATGTGTCTAGTTTGTCAGGGTTTCATCCTACAGCAAGATAATGACCCAAAACAAAAGTCCAAGCTGTGCCAGAACTACCTCAGGAAACAAGAACAAGCTGTTTGCAGCAGTTCATGTGATCGTAGCGTCATGAAATGCTGGATGGTGTCCTAAGGTATCTCCTCCTAGATCTTGACCAGGGCATCACTGAGCTCATGGAAAGTCTGAGGTGCACCTTGGTTAAGTTGGATGGACCTAAACATGATGTCCAAGAGATGTTCTAATAGACTAAAGCCTGGGTTTATGTAAGACTGCAAGTAAACTGTGTATAGACTGGAGAAAGGTTTCAAGGCACCCCCACAGAGAACATAAAAACCATATGGCCTGAAAATCACCTCACTTATTCAACAATCCCTCGTTACTTCTACAAGTTGAACATCAGCTGTACCAACTTCCTAAAAATACTGTGGGAAATTCTACGAATGTCTGTGATCTACAGATTTCATAGAAACCAGGAGATTTATACAAACCCATCATTCATAATGAATCTTTGTGACTGAGGATGTGTTATACTGCAGATATTTGAACATATTATGTAGGTTCTTTAAGTCAGATATTAGAGTTGGGAATGATGCAACTTAATAAAGTTGTGTCTACTGCTCTGTAAACATTGTTATGTGCTACTTATTTTCTTGTTACGATAGCAGGAAAATGTGATGCACAAATGTTTTTTCTGTTTCATGTTCTGATCCTACCTGGAAGGATGTTTTTGTCATGATTCACACTGGAGCACAGCGAATGTTCACTTTCCAGTTAATATGAAGCACCAAAAACAAGTTTTAGATGTTTAAACTTTCTCTTTGTTTAGGGTTTCTAGGAAAATTTCACCTTCCTCCCAAAATCTAAAAGCATATTGAATTGTGATTCTGATGCTACTTTAAGAATGTTTGTGTTTGGTTCTGTAATGGGAACGTGTTCGTTGTGAACCACTGTGATCTCAGCATGGTGTACCATCCTCTGCAGCTGATTTTATTGAAATCATTTTGGGAAAACTGAAAGTTCCTAAAAAGCAGCAACAGAATGTTTGATTCTATTGACCGAATGTCTGAAAGTTAAAATGTATTTTCTCAGCTGCTGCTGAAATTGTGATGTTTCTAATAAGGTCTAAATTTTTCTGACGCTTCCTGTTGGAAAGTGAATCAACCTAAGATACAAAAACAGCTTGTAAAATAAACCATTAACGACTAAACATAATTTTTAAGCACAAAGAGAAAAACAAAAAAAACATAAAAAATGATTGAAACTGACCAGCAAAAATGATGAGAGTCATTACTGTGGTCTCTGATCTGGAACATGCCAGGATTAATGGAGGTCTGAAATGGCACAGAAAGAACACTTAATGAGGAACTTTTATAAACTTTACAATCAAACATTTTGCTGTTAATCTGATTGATAAATGTGCCACATTAGCTGAGTCAAGACAATGAAAACGAGACGACGTACCTGTAAATCTTTCCAGGCCGTTCCATCCATGTGTGTTAATGGTCATAATCCATATAAGCAGGTGTGTTTCCATCCTGTCCATCAAACATGAACACATTGAACCTTCCATAACACAACTAAAAAACTGTAAGGAATCCTTCTGCATGAACTGGATCTCCTGTGTGTGTTTGTGTTTTCATCCTCACTCACTCCCTCCTGTTGCCTCTGTGTGTGCATGTTCTATGGTGGAACACACAAACACCAAAAAGCTATCTCTTAATGGCAGACAAATCCCCTGGATGGAGGGATGGGATGGAGATGGTGGGTTGGCAGGATTACACAAGCAAAGCGAGGCTCTTAAATCAAAACCTAGAAACAGACGTAATTTACAAGCACACAGATGTGTGCACTGTGAGTACACACACACAAAGAGCTGAAAGTGAGGTAAAACGTGTTAAGAGAAGCAAATGTTTAGATAGATTAGGGTATAAGTAGACCATCAGCAGTGTGATCTACTTAAAAATGTGATCAATATAAGAGATAAATACTCTTGTATTACCTGTACAAGCTGTTTGACCCCGTTTTTTTCTCCACAGCCCAAAATTAATTGCTCTAAAATCTTATTTTCATGAGATGGAATTGATCCAAAATAAGTGTCACTGACACAATGACCCCCGTAACACCCCACCCGAAAAGAAAACAAATACAAATTTGGTGAATTTAAATCCACTGGAGTGGACGCCACAGAACAGCTCAAGGGGAGGGTCAAACTCCTGAACCAGCACTCTGATTTTCAAACACATCAGTGACCTAAAATCTAGTTCAGAATCCAACAATTATAATCATGCTAAAAGCTAAACAGAGACCTCATAACAATCCAGCTTTGGAGCCAAATAGATTTTATGTTTTATCAAAATTAACTTTTGTGAGAAAATCTGCTCGATTAGCCTCTAAGCTAATTATCACCTTGTTCAAAATGAGAAAACATTGTGATTAAATTAAGCTTAAAGACCACCAGTGATGGTTTTATTCGTCTAAAGCTGGTATTTCCTAAAAATACTAAATATTTTCTTGCAAAGAAAAAAAGTGTATTATTTTTGGTCAATGAGAAGTTTCTTGAACTGCACAACCTAAGACAAATAAATGTGGAAAAAGACAAATGACACATGTTTAATTTACAAATGAAATCTTTATGAATTATTCTTTTCAAAAGAAATGACGCTCATTCAATCTATAACAAATCGAGTTTTGCAGCTCAGGCACCCGCTTCCATGCAGGGCCACAGGCTGCTTGCTACAGGTCTTCTCTGCAGTTCTACAAATCTTCAGAAAACATGCTTGATTTTTCCAAACTTCTGCATTGAAACATTTTATTTTGGTAAAATCGTACAATTTGCACAGCTGAGTACTTCCCATGCAGTGCAGTAGCCTAGAGGCTAATACAGAAAAGCAAAGTCTACATCTAAGGATCTCTGTGGTTCTCCATAGATCGAGGAACAAGTCTTCGGTTCTGCATGTGCAGAGCCTCCTATTATTCCCAAACAGCTCAATCAGCTGTGAGGAAGTAACGCTGAACACCTGCTCCACAGTCACTGAGAACGCCAGAGACGTCATATATGCAAATACAACAATAAGAATAAACCACATTTCTTTAAGGATTGCCATGTGCCAGACATCGACTAGAGAAAAACAATTATCAAATTAGACTAAATCAATAATGCACACAGTTGGAGAATTTGAACACTTCTGCACCGATATGCTCAGGAAATTTGTTTGCTCTTTTGACAGCTTTACTCCAAACCTTGGCATGTTTGTTCAATTCCACTTTGAATTTTGATGACCAATTGGGATATTCTATTAGATGACAGACCAAGAGAGGCCCTGAAACAGCTGTGGATTTGATATACTGAGTCCAATGTATCTTAAACATTTAAAAGCTCACACTACCCCGAAATATATAAATTTCACGCATACAGGTGACATTCAACATTCAAGTGCCAGTGTTTTTTGTACTGTCTTTTGGTCAAGTTTCTGAAACTTTCAAAGAATCACTTTGAGGCTTACAAAAATAAATATTTGTCAAAAATGCTTAATAAATTACACAAAACTAGCAGCAAAAGTAGAATCTAGAAATCTGTGCAAATGGCTAAATCCCCCCCAACTGCTAAATCCCCTGGTCCCAAATAAATCCTGGTTTTTAACATTGAGAACCCTTCCCCTTTGTAAACAAGCTGCGTTTTTTTTCTCACAAACTCCTCTCACACAATATTTGGAAGCTTAAGGACACATATCCAAGACATCTATAAAAAAAACTCTAGATGTGCAATTAAACAAGTTGTAAAACTCGATGGGCACGACGTACAAGGGGCTACACACGTATCAAGTAGCACCATTCAATCTCTCAACACTGTCAGTGCATCTGCTTTTAGATTAGTTTCATAAAGAAAAATAAAGATTTCAAGGCACATCACACCTGAGAGGACTAGGAGCATTTTGGAGTAAAACACCCCCCCTCTCTCTCTGCCCCCGATAGCTGCTCCTCTTTAAGAGGAAAAGCTGCTGCCACTTTTACAAAGCTATTGTTAGAATTATCTGAGCAGAGGAGCACCCAGAGGACCTGACGACGTTTTTATGTTCCTTGAAGGAAGTGGACACAACCCCACCTCCACAGTTCAACTCTGCAGCAATGGAAAGCAAAGCCACTGACAACAGTGGTGCACTAAAACTCTCACCCCACGCCTGCCCACGTCCCCATAACCCCCGTGGTTGGAGTGCTGCTCTACCCCCACCCGTTCTTCTTGCTGATTAATTGAAAACCTCAGTGATCGTTCGAATGCCTGTCTCTTAAAGATGACCCACGCCTCCAACGCAGCTTGAAAAGAGAAAATGTTTGGTAGTTAAGCCTGCGACTCCTTTTACGTGTCCTTTCTCCTTGACCAAAAAACAAAACACTTGCAAGCGTAGAATACCATGATGGCCTCCAAGCTGCAGGTCAATTCGGTTAACAGCAGCGGCTGAGGCCTCCCAGTGCTGTGGTCCTTTATGCTGCCATTTTGAACTTCACTTTCAAGATGGCAGGCAATGTTTGATACATACTTGTAGATAACTCAAAAAACAGTTTAAATCTGCATACGCCTGCACCAATATTGTCAAGTAAAAAACAAAAAACACCGTCCACTTAAAGTAGCTAGCACTTGGTAACATACCAGCTGTGATAACACTGTCAAGTCAATGAAAAAAATTGGAGTAACGAGTTCCAGCATTTAGTTTTTCTGTTTTTATCTCAGCGATTGTTGGCACTGAGCTTAACGACTTCTGTGTTTCTTAAGATCACAACAGGAATGGCTATTTCAAAGACTACCATATCCATAAACAGAACCTGTTCAGGATAGAGTGAGCAAAAAAGAAAATAAAACACACATTACTTTCTCTTTAGATTAAAACAGTTGCTTCACAGAGTGGCCCGTATTTTAAAAATAAATATAGTAATAGCTCCTTTTGCTGTTTGACAATAAAAAAGCTACATGATGTTTCTACTATAAATTTGAGGTTCAAATGGAATCATGACTCCGAGAGCCACAACACCTAAGTGTTTGCCAAGGTTTGAATAAGTCCAAGCTTATTTATTTTTTTTTTTTACTTTCTTGTAGTTTTTTTTTCTTAAACAAAATAGGCAAAAAAAACAACTAATTTTGAGCTCTTGGCCATGTTCATCTGGTGAAAACACAAATTTCCAGCTTAAATTCAAAAGGCACAGTACATCAACATACAAATGATCCTCAGGTTCAACCCCAGTTTTTTCACCCAACAATAACGAACAAAAATACTTTTAACAATGAAAGTCCGAGGTTGCTGTCGGACAATGCATGTTAGCATCCATGCTCACTTTGAGGTGTGCAAATCTCTGCTGTCTCTGGTGCTTTGCACGTGCTGGTGATTTCCTTAGCGTCGTGCGGCACTTCCTTAATGAGAAGCGAATCGCAGAGAACCAGGGTTGGTAATGTACTGTCTGTCAGTGAAGCTACACAGGGAGGGTTGTTACGGTCTGGCATATGTTAACTTGTGGTTTCCATTGGCTTGGCATGGCAACCTATTCCTATGGTGATTAGTTCCCCCACCAATCCACACTACCAGGGTGGTTGTAGTTTCCTCCGTAGCCATCATTGCTGTAGAAGTTGCCACCGAAGCTGCCTGTGAAGACAATGTTCAGCGGTAAATTTTTATTTCATGAATGGATCTAATGTCAAGTTAAACTTGTTAAAATTAAACATTGTGAACTTAAATGCCACAAGTTTAAATCGGTTTGAGGAAAATATTTTGTTTTTAATTTGGATCCAACTCACTTGTTTGATCCTTCTGTGATGTCAGAAACTTAGACTAACATTTTTATGGTAAAAGTGAGTTTAAATGAGCTTCCTTACCTCCACCAAAGCCACGGTTTCCTCCGTGTCCTCCTGCACTGCGGCCTGTTCGGTTGCCGTTGAAGCCTCCTGAGCCACTAGACGTCTGACGATAGTCTCTGGCTCCAAAACCACCAGAGAACCTGAGCAGAACAACACTCATCAGATGAGCCAACTAAACACAGGCTGCAGTAAGTCTGTCAACATGATGACTGGACAAAAATGACTAGAAAAACTAGAACTCAGCTAAACTGCTCTAAGTGACCCTTGCCCCCCCCAATCACAGAAGCTTTGTTAAAATTTAACCCATTTACAAGAAATCAAATGAAGATGATTAGCTTTGTCTTCATATTTCAGTCAACATCCTTTGGTTTTTAATAATGATTCAAGATAGATTTATGATTAGAAATGATCAGTACCTTTTAGAGCGTCCACGGTTGGTGCTCTTGTGCTGGTGCTCATAGGCCAGACTCTCAAGCCAGGAAGGAACCTCCTGCTTGGCTTCAACCAGGATGTCCAGCAAATCTTTGGTTATGTTGCTGTTTTTGTCGTTAAAGAACGACGTGGCCAGACCTGAGCAAAACATGCCAGACCAAACATTACATAGTTGTTACAAATACGTAGTACACATTTTTAAATATGAATCAGGGTCTTACCAAGGTTACCCACACGTCCCGTACGGCCAATACGGTGGACGTATTCTTCAATGTCACTAGGCAAATCAAAGTTAATGACATGCTTCACATTGCAGATGTCCAGACCTCGAGCAGCCACCTGGACAGCAGAGAGGAGACAACAGCATCTCATAAAAATACTGTTTTACAAATAAAAGTTTAATTTTAATCTGTCAGCTCAGTTTCTTTTCAGAGGGTTGTTTTAAAAATAAATATAAAACCACAATTCAGTAGAGTTTTGTTGTGTCTACTGTCACTTAGAACATGTATTATTGAAAGCTGGGTCTGAAAACGTCATGCAGTAATTCTATGTGGGAATGTAATTCATCTCCAAGCTCACTTACAGCTGTGGCCACCAAGATTGGGCAGCGCCCAGAGCGGAACTGATGCAGAGCTTCTTCTCTGTCCCTCTGAGATCGATCTCCATGGATGCTGGTGCAGGCGTAACCCTCACGGTAGAGGAAGTCCTCCAGAGCATCAGCTCCTTTCTTTGTTTCTACAAACACTAAAGTCAAGGAATCCTTTCCTGCAAGTAAAGAGACCAACATTATTAAGAAGTGTTCTATTTAACCCAAGAAATACACAAACTTCAAGTTAACAGAAAAAGAAACTAGGTGAAAGGTAAAAGTCACTTTATACATATTTCTAACCTGTAGCATTGAGCAGGTCAAGCAGAAAGGACCTCTTGTCATTCTCCTCTACCCAGACCACCTTCTGGGTAATGTTTTCTGAAGTGGAACCAACACGACCAACTGCCAAGAATATGTAATCCTCTAGGAAGTCCCGAGCAAGGATCTATGAAACCAAATAAAAATCAGTAAGATAATCGTGTTCTTAAAAACACATTGAGAATCTTTTCCTATCAGTAACAAACAAACCTGAATCTCTTTAGGGAAAGTGGCACTGAACATCATAGTCTGACGAATGCCTTTTGGAGGCATCGTGTCTTGCTCCACGATACGCCTGATTTGTGGTTCAAACCCCATGTCCAACATGCGGTCAGCCTCATCCAAGACCAAGTAACTATAAAGACATTTCATAATTACTAACTGAAATATACCAGAGTTTGATATTTCATTCATAATTTTAATGTTAATGAGCTCTACTGACTTGCAGTGGTCCAGACCGATCTTGCCCCTTTCCATCATGTCAACCAGACGTCCAGGCGTTGCCACCAACAGATGACAGCCCCTCTCCAATTCCCTGATCTGTTGGCCAATATCAGCACCACCGTAAACCACGCAGGGACGGACACGAGAGCGGTAGGCAAACTGGACAGCAGGAATAAAAAAAATAAAATAAATCACAACTGCGATTAAAATCCTGGGATAAAAAAAAAAAAAAAAAAAAAAAGACTAGTTTGCTAGCTTTGAGCTTACCTTCCTCGCCTCATCATAGATCTGCAAAGCCAGTTCTCTGGTTGGAGCAAGAACGAGAGAGATAGGGTACTGCTTACGACGACCATACCTTCCATTCTCCTAAGGATCAAAGAACTGCTTGTTAGGAAAAAGTCAAAGCAACTGCAAGGCAAGTTATTTAGGATATTGTCCACTACCTGTCCACTGTTCTTTGAAGTCTGCAGAGCATCCCCAGGTCCATCTGTGTAAATCTGACTCAGCACTGGCAGCAAGAAAGCAGCAGTCTTACCAGAACCTGAAACACAGCAGGAATCATAAAACAGCCTCATTACATTGATTAAAAAAAAAAAAAAAAAAAAGTAATAAAATAAATAAATCAAAAACAACCATTAGTTTTAAATTCCATGTTTACCTCAATACAGGCAATACAGGCAGTAAAGGCAAGATGGTTGACTTAGGTATTTATATTGTGTCTAGAAATACTAACCAGTCTGAGCACAGGCCATCAGGTCTCTTTTGGACTTGATAATGGGAATGGCGTGTTTCTGGACTGGAGTGGGCCGAGTGTAACGAGTCAGTGTAATGTTCCCCATGATTATCTCCCCCATGTCCACGTCGCTGAACTATAAAAAAAAAAAAACATTAACATTCCAACATCATAAGATAGATTGTTCTATTAGGATAGAGAGAGACTTAACAGTAAAGACTTACTCCTTCAATGTGGGGTGGACAGTTAGTTCCAGTAGCTTCCACAGGAATATCATCATATTTTTCAAAGTTTATCCCAGTGTTGCTTCCAGAGAAAAGCTCACTGCAAAACAAAGTTTAAATGTAACTTCAGGTTGAATGGGAATACAAGATTTGTAGCTTTTGGAAAAATCTGCCTCACTGTTCCAGGCGTTCATTGGGAGCAGTTGGTTTTGACCAGTCGTCTTCTCTGATGTCTTCCACCCAGCGGCTATTTCCTCCACCAGCAAAGCCGCCACGTTCATATCTGTACAGACACCAAAACAGATGTTAAAAAACGATGACTTCACTTTAAGTGACAAATGACAGTTTGATCTCACCAAAATTAACCATCTAGAGCACAGGTGTCAAACTCCAGGCCTTGAGGGCCACTATCCTGCATGTTTTAGATGTTTCCCTGTTTCTACACACCTGATTCAAATCCTCTGCATTTCAGCAAATCCTGCAGAAGCCTGTTAATGACTTGTTCATTTGAATCAGGTGTGTTGAAGCAGGGAAACATCTAAAACATGCAGGATAGTGGCCCCCGAGGCCTGGAGTTTGACACCCCTGATCTAGAGTGAGTACGAAAAATGGAAACGTGCCCTCAAAGAACTGAAAATTATCAGTGTGGATTGACTTAGCTTTTAAAAACATTAACACTTCACAGTAAGTTTGGTTAAATGTTAAACCTTCACACACACCTTCCCCTTGAACCTGCTCCACGGTCGTTGAAGAAGGCAGACTTGGATCTATCATTGCGGCCCCCGAAGCTGTTGTAGGCAGCATCTCTTGAAGGTCCTCCCCAGCCTCCATCTTTGTTTTCGAAAGTGCCAAACCCTGTAACAACGGAATGAAAAAGTCAGTCGCTGGTATATTTTGAGGCCTATTTGGCAAATCAGTTATGATGCCTGTTTCTTACCAAGGGCAGAGTATACCAGTGTTTCCCCTGAAGTAAAACATCATTAGATGTTCATTCAAGTTATTTTATATCCAACTAAATCTACTAACTAATAATTACAGCTATTTACTTCTAATTTATAAATTGCTATAATAATTATTTAAAATGATAGTTTAAGAAAACCCTATTAAAAGAGTGGGGGAGTTCACGTAATCTATCTGCTGCTAGTTGATACTTTAAAAAGGGCAACAGGATCTCCCCACCTGTATTTTGCAATGGCTGATTAAACGAGCCTCCACCCCTGTTACCACGGTAGGCGCCACGCCCACCTCTATCATTGCGAGGGGGTCCACGTCCTCCAAAGCCCCCATTTGTGCGGTTGTCATGGAAACCATTCACAAATCCATTGGTGCGTCCGCCATCCCATCCAGGTGAATCTTCAAAGACAAAATATTAAAATGCTTAAGAAAAAAAAAGCTGAGGATAAAACTTAATAAAACAAATGTAACTGCAAATCTAACTTTATCACTTATGAGTCATGTTATTCGCTAGATCTGAATCTTCTTGAATCATATCACACAGCAAACTACAAACTGAAAAAGCAGCTTACAAAAAAAAAAAAAAAAAAAAAAAAAGAGGAAAAACAAAAAGCAAAACTTGTCTAACAAAGAACTGAGGGGGGACCAAAACTCTATTGCTGTCCAACAAGATGAAAACCAACTAAACCACAGATTAACGTATTCCACTGGCTTCTCCAAGAAAGGTGGGATGACTGACAGTTAGCTTTGCTCTGGGAATCAACTCAAACTACTCCACAAAGCACCTAGATGCAGACCAGTCAATAAGATCCAACCATTCCTTATTTAAAAGGATGACTGGTAAGAATGGAGGTTGATGGTAAAACATACAACTACAAGCATACTGTCTAAAACACAGACACAGACAACAAATTACCATCGTGGTCTAACGGCCATTCCAAAGCCAAAAGCAATCAAATGTACCTGATGTCCAGTTTAGCACCATTATAATAATTTACTTTAAATGTGTTTAAGAATAGTACCTTGGGTACTTTTATGAAAATAAGCTAACCCTTTATATAGGGGATAGACAACACAACAACATTACCTACTGAACTCCAAATAATTACTCAACAGGACCAAAATACTAACAAAAAAGTTCAGGAAGAATTAAGAGAACAAGGAGGATCAATCAGTAAACTTTATTTTTAATGTCACAAGTTGAGTTCACTTTGTTATATCTAACAATCAACCCTTCTGAAAAAAGAACTCACCTTAACACATATTATTCAAAATTGAAAAAAGGGTTTGAATATCCCAGACAACTTTCTCTGCACACAAATGTTGCAGGCTTGACATACAAGCCACCCTGCAGTGCATGTCTCAGTGACGGTGCCATCAAAGTGGCATACACCATACAAGGTTAAAGGTGTCAATTTTCATTCAGTATCAAAATGGAATTAATTTATTTCAATTTGATATTTAATGGAGAACATTATGTCCCACATAAGAATTTTTAATGATATGAAGCATCTGCTGCAAAGAATTACATTTGTTTTCAGAGGGGTGACTGCATGGTAAAAGTATTATTAATTAAAACTTGTGAAATGCAGTTGCTCAGATTGGCATCAGACAAGTGATATCTGCAAACAGCATGCAAAAGTTTGTGCTCTGGCAAGCCAAATAATGCACCAATATAAATTAAGTCATAAATGTAAAGGTTTATGGATAAACTAATCTACATTCCAGCATTTGTTGTGGTAAATATGGCCTTTAAGCTCAAAGTATACAGCAAACATACTTTCAGTATGAATTACCTTTGTAACATGTCAGATTAAGATTAATGCAAAGTAGATTTGGACAAACATTAAATCTATATAAACTTAACTGTTCTTTTAGTTATCTAATCAAAAAAGAAGGACAACTTCTCTGCTGTCAATTTTTTCAGCAGGTTAACAATGTGCCAAGAGAGGCTCACAACTCAGATGTTTTTGCCTCAGAGAACTTCAAAGAAAAGATCAAAGAAATCCTACTGAATACTGAAAATGTTGGAGAAAAGTCATTATTAATTGTATTCAGTTTCAAGAGAAGCACAGACACAGTTCTGCAATGTGCAACTTGAACAAAAAAAGGAGATTATGACCAATTGTGATGGGCTTATCCTGAAGTCAGAATAAATTTTAAAATTAAACACTGAAGACAATGGGTATTTAAATAATGTTGATAATGCAAACAGGTTTTTATTTTTCTTTCACAGCCCATAATATTATTAACCAGCCACACAAGTGATGCAGTGCAGTCTTTAAGACACCATCACCATGCATCAAAAGCAAGTTCATTTTCAAGCTCTTACAAGAAAGGTGTTAGGACTGTGTGCTGTTTTTAACAAGTGGCCACTAAAAAGCAAGGGCACGCTGATTTTGCTTTAGTGTTCAGCTGCGAGAGTGCCAACAATTAGAAGGCATAACATGCAGGTGGAAGTCAAAATATACCACATCTGTTTCGCCAACCACCACTGTAGGCATGGTAAAAGGCAAGCTCTTGAGAGGCCAGTCTTGGGTAACCTGAGCAAAAGTAGGGAAGCATGCTATAAAAAGATTCACCCAGGAGTACTGGCTAATGCTGATTTCAGTGCTGGGTTTGACTTTGCACAATAGTTACCAATCTCACAGTCATCCCATCCTGAAGTACAGTTATTTCTCTGTTTCTGCTGATACTCAGCTTGCCATGGTTGTGGGCACTGCTTAGAGGAAACTTCAGGAAACATTGTCAGTAAAGTATAAACTGGAATATATTGCGAAAAATAAGCAAATCCAGATTGTGCTTCAAGAGATATACATCTGTGTATCTAAGAAAAAAATTACTTTATGATGAACTCAAATGTCTTCCTATTTTTATGACATTTTCACTGTAAACATGTCAGCAAAGTGTATCAAGTAATCATGAGCTTTATCAGCTTTTATTGTTTTGTGTACAGCTCTAATCTAACCTTCTCCCCTCTTCAAACTGGCTTTGCTGGTGTGTTAAATTGTTTTTTCATGCATCTGGAAATGCAATTTGCCCTCAGCAAAAGCAGACAGAAGGGACTTACAGAAATTTACGGGTGCCACTGAATAACCGCACTGTCTACCAGCGGAATAACCATTTCCTGCTGTGGAATAAGAAAACAGTAAAACGAGAAAAAGGTCAAGTGTGCAGTGACAGTACTACAATCAGTGTTTTTATGTAACATTATCTGATGGTAGAGACTGCATGACCCAATTATAAGCCGAAAAAGGCAAAGAGAACAATAACACCAAAAGCCACTTCACATTTGTCCACTTTTAAACAAAATCTGAATGTTTGGTCCAATTCCTTTCCTGATTTAAGCCAATTAAGCCCACCCTCCTCCATTAGAGCAGCCAACAAAAAGTAGCACTACCCCTATCTAAAGGCCAGATGCTGCACCAGACAATGTGAGAGGATTTTTAACCTGAAAACAGTTCAGAGTCAGTCCAAACTTGTGCCATTCTCCTACAGTAGTCAGGGGTGAATATTCAAAGCTGAAGTCAACATATGATACCACTTGCCCTATTTCTTGTGTTCCAAAATAAGCCATCGTGCAGATACAAAACCCATTTGAGAGTCTGTTCTGCACCAGTAAGATGTTTTGCATGATCTACAGTGCAACTACTTTTCTCTTGGCTAATAAATAGGTCACCAAACATTGTGTAAAGCCTGATATATTTTCTCAAATGTGCTTGCTTTTACCATGCTCTGATGGGCATCTGACGTCACAAAAACCACAAGCTAAACCAGTTTGAACTGGTCTGACAGTGACCAACTAGAAGATTGTTAAACTCACCATTTTTGGAAGCATCTTTGTTCCTCAAGTGAGGTGGAATGTAACGCCCTTAGAGAAAAAAAAATACACCATTAGATTCAGTGACATTAACAATTAAAAATCCAGAGTTATACAAGAATCTTTATTCCCAAGAGGGAAGAAAGGAACCCTGCAGTCTCTGAACAAGCTCCTGAGTCACTTTTATTTCCCAGACATGATCTATACAATAAAATGTGATAGCTTCTTAAATGTTCTAATTTGCTTGAAGGCCAATGACTCTAACCCCTGCAGCCATTTTACAGGCGTATTAGGATTTTACTACCCTTTGGAGAAAGTGGAGAAAAAATAAGTCTGCAGAAAAAATGCATCACTGAAACAAAATGTCAAATAATTTCTCATTTTATCAGC
Source organism: Pachypanchax playfairii (assembly GCA_006937955.1). NCBI lineage: Eukaryota > Metazoa > Chordata > Actinopteri > Cyprinodontiformes > Aplocheilidae > Pachypanchax > Pachypanchax playfairii. Next base: position 441,304 of record SSNP01000257.1, on the reverse strand, counting down.
AATTGAAAGAAAGAGCCTTCTGTCCAAGGTCTTATTAAACAACAATATGTATATAAAATGCATTACTTACTGCCAGTTCCTCCACCTTGTCCGTCAACAGAGTTTAAGTCTAGGGCAGCAAGCTACAAACAGAAGGGAAGAAAACAGGGAAATTGAATTAATTTGGTTTTATAACAGGAACACAAACTCAAACATATTTACAGTTAAAATGTAAAAGTGACAGCAAAACATGGTTTGGTAAGAGTTGAAACCTTTAAGAAAACTCAACATATGCCAACAACAACACAAACAATGTAGATGTTTTGATGACGCTTTCAGTTTGTTATGATAACAGCTACCAAGCAACCAAGGAATTCTGACCTCAGTTACATGTAAAAAACAATTTGGAAAAAATGTTAAGATACTGTTTTCAAAAAAACAAAAACCTTCACAAGTTTACAACAACTGTTTCGCATTTAAATGAAAGAACAGTGTGGAAAGATTGTTCATTAACAATTCCGTAACAACAAAATGATAACTGCGGTTTAAATTAAGATTTAAAAAAACTTCCGGTTTATATATTTTTCTGAACATTGCCAATTTGTGTAAAAATTTTAAACGCTTGTTAGAAAAGTAAACAGTTTTATAAAGTTTAATACAGTACATTTGAACAACAAAGTAGTCTCATCAACCTCATTAAAAATTGATTGATTAGGTAACAACAGAATTGGGCCTCATGAGTCCCCAGGCCAAACGAGCTGGTGTCACACTGCCCCCATTAACTGAAGTGTTTCACTTTATCATCCGATAAAACGGAATTAATAAAAAATAAGACATTGGTCGGTGTCAGTTATTAAGTATATATCTATTAATTAAGTAGTTTAGAGATTGACACTTAATAAAACCAAATTTTAGATCATTAAAAACCACAAGCCAGATTTTTTTTTTCCTGCGCCACGTTTCAGGATGACAAGGCCTCACGGTACTCAGGACGCCGGCCGGGTTTTTATTCTCACATTACCTCTTACAGCTTTACGTCGAATATAACACATTGACCAGATTTAATGTATCTTAATTATACGGTTAACCAAACTTGAAATTGTACACATTAATAAACTAGGTGACTTCGGTGAAACAGAACATCGAGTTCCGCCATCACAACCAGTTCTGCTCCGACATTTTAGCAGCGGCTGTTAGCTTAACTTTAAGCTCAGCTTCGACGTCAAAACCAGCGCAAAATGGAAAATTTCTCTCAAATTGAAATTACAATTTAAAACAAAATGAAAGTACTTACCTGCTGATCTAGACCGTGTGGATTATCAATGACCACATGACTCATAACTAAAGAGAGTAGTGGGGGATTATTTATCAAGAGAAAGGATTTTCTTTGTTAGCGCAAACGGCAAATTAGCTTTCTTTTTTTGTAATATTTTTTAACGTCTTTAAAAAAATTAACAATAAAGTAATTTAAACGTTTACTTTAAATAAATAAAGATACGTTTCTTGTTACAAAAGTATATTCGGATATAGTTTCTAATTTAATGACTACTGCGAAGCTGTTGAACAGAAACTCACGGCAGGCTGGACCGTGGTGGAATGAGATAGAGCGTTGAAGTAGCGCGAGATATTACACCTTACCTGCGGTCTGCACAAAAAGATATCGCGAGATTTCACTTTCTTTCTTTTTTTTTTCTCTAGTTCTTGGATTACATGTCTGGACATTATGTTCATGTTCCTGCTAGTAACATAAGTAGAATTAAAGCCGCAAGCAGCGATGAACGGCCATCGCCTCTCAAGAGCATCTCCTCTCCTGCGCATTCTACCCCTGAAATGCCAGGAAAACTCTGCTCCAGTGGACCAAAGTTAACTTTAGTTCCAAAATGACGGACCTTCTGCGAGAAGCAGATCGCACAAGCGTATTTTAGAGTATCATATATCAAATATATGTGCCATTTTTTTGAAAAACGGGTCAAATTATTCAAAAGGGACAAAAGTTTGAAGACTCAAGGTGGAGCTGTTCATTCCTATAGGACAGACAGAGTTAGTTAAAGAGCCACTGTGTAGAACATGAGTAGTTAAATGAATGTGGGAAATTTCAGAAGGATAGGTCAAAACATTTAAAAGTGAGAACAATTGAGAGATTCCTAGTGGGCAAAAGCCCACCTGTAGGATGAAAACTGTGGGTCCAAGTGTATTTGCGTAGGACCTGAATAGTTAAAAATATGCACAAAAATTCCAAAAGACAGATGAAAGAAATCAAAAGGGAGAGCAGGCTTAACTTTTTTCTAGAGGGTGGTTTTTCACTTTTACTAAACACATCTCATTCATCTGCCATCAAAGATGACAGGCTGTGCTATTATTCCGCATATTAAAGTTTTGGAGAGACTCATTAGTCCACCTGAATTAACAAAGAAGCATGTTTTAGGACCCACTACAGTTTACTTGTTGCTTTTTTGTAGGAATATTCATGTTTGCCAGTTTTCATAATCCTCAATGAGAGGAGGGGCGGATCTACCATTTTGAGTGATTGAAACTAAGAAGAAGGGGATGCTATTGATTCAAGGTGGTAAAGAGGATTTTGCCCCAAATAAGAAGCTCAATGGCTGTTTGTTGTTTTTGGAATAGTGAGCATGTGTTTTAGAGGAACAGATATGTTGGTGGTGAAACATCAAACTTTCATGTACCACTGGGGAGTTATAACTGTTTGTTTTCTTGACTTTAATACAAAGTTTCAAGTGAAGCCACGCCCACATAACATGAAAGTGTCTGGGACGAGTTGGTTCAAATACCACGTGTGAAATGTCCAAAAAGAGACCGTTTTTTTCAAGATGGCTGACTTTCTGTGATAATTAGAACATGGATCCAAGAGACCTTTTTGTAGATCGTGAGAGGATACATGTGTATCCCAAAATTCATAATCGTCAATTAAAGCAGTGGGCGGGGCTAACAATTTAAAGGCTTAAAATGGGAAGAAATGGGGTGCTGTTGATGCAATTAGCCACGCTCACATGATTTCACGACTCAGCTATGTTTAGGTCCCAGAGAAGATTCATCCCATGAAGTTTAGTCTGGATCTAATTATAAATGTGGATTTTACAGCAACAAATATGTTGATGGCGAGACATCAAATTTGAAGTGACGCTGTTGCCACGCCTTAAATGTTAAAGCCCTAATTTTTTTAAACCATGTTAAACAAACTCATTGGTTGTTTCTTGAGCCAGGTCATTGTAGTTCTGGTAAAAGAGGCCAGAATATGACCCCAAAGAGTAAAACATGACACTTCCTGTTCTCAGTGGGCGGGACTTAAGTTATCCCAAAATTTCATTCAGGACCCCACTGTGATCATTCATGTGCATTTTTGTTTTCGATCTGAGAATTTTTCAGAAAGTTATAAGTTTGTTTTTTTGGATGTTTTGACTTGAAGGCAGTTTGAAGTCAAGCCACACCCAAACCATAAAGAATCTGTAGAGTTCTGAAGAACTTATTGACCAAGTTTGGTCAATACAGCACATGAAATTGTGAAAACTGTTTGCACGTAACGTCTTACTAAATTTCAGCCAGTTTTATAGGTTAATAATTCAAATTAAACATGTTTAATACTTCCCAGTCATTTTTTTCCTGCTTTGTTTGAATTTTCTTTTATTATTATTATTATGCCTTTCAGGTTTTTCCTTTAATATCCAAGGGCTTTGGTCATCTTTACAGGAATGTACTATAAAAAATATTTTTCATTATATTTACGTGTTCATTTAGCTTTTGCTACTCTCTTACTTGTTCTTAATTAAACAAAACATGCTGACCTGTGTTGTGTCATGCTTTTGTTTTATTAGAGAAAGAAACCTAAACTACTAAGTCGGATAACTTGATAAACCTGATAGGCCTCTATCTCGCTGACGCATTCTTTCTCAGGGCCAACAGGTGCAAACGATACAAGGTGCATTTGGAAGATCAAGACAAATAACTAAGTGTATCTTTAGGATTTTTCATGTGAGCTTCAAGGTGAGTCAGTGTCAGACGAGCTCAGGTAAATATTTTCTCCCTCATTCAATCTGTTTTCCTGGCAGCAGTGTACAGGCCAGGGACATCAGATGTTACAAGAATAAGTCAAGCCCAACACAAACAAGATCAAGGCTGTACGTCTATTGGTGAAGGACTCTGATAAGATGTGCTGAAAATCCAGGTTGATGATAGCGCTATACAAGTACAGACCATTTACCATAAAGATACACCCTGCAGACTACTAAATGGTGTTTCTCGTGCAACTGAAATCTAGAAACCAGGTATAAATAAAACTATTTTTTATTTAAATCTCAGCCTTTTTGGGAGAGGTGAAAAGTACTTGAGTGCTGTAGTAGTTTTCAAATAATTTGAATTAAACTCAAAAAATACAATTTTGTAGGAATAATCTGTATTTATCCACCATATTCAAAACATTTAATCATTTTAGTTTGGCTGTTTAGATCAGTTTGGCTAATAATCAGTAAAGATATGACTAAGATGGACAAAACAACCTTTGGAGCATCATGAAATTAAAAATCAGGCAACAACTGTTGAACATCTGGAGTCCTGCAACAGTTGTCTTTTGTTGCTACACATAGCTCATTTAGTGCTGCTTATGTTTAAATATTAAAAATTCATATAGGTTTACCGCTATTTAATGGAATACTGCAGGTGGGTAGCTGAAACTTTCAACTTCTCAAGTCCACAGACTCTGGGTCCAAAAATACATCATGGACACATCTGTAAATAAGGTATAATGTTAATATATGTAATAATATATATTATATACAGTGGGGCAAAAAAGTATTTAGTCAGCCACCAATTGTGTAAGTTCTCCCACTTAAAAAGATCAGAGAGGCCTGTAATTTTCATCATAGGTATACCTCAACTATGAGAGACAAAATGAGGGAAAAAAATCCAGAAAATCACATTGTCTGATTTTTAAAGAATTTATTTGCAAATTATGGTGGAAAATAAGTATTTGGTCACCTACAAACAAGTAAGATTTCTGGCTTTCACAGACCTGTAACTTCTTTAAGAGGCTCCTCGGTCCTCCACTCGTTACCTGTATTAATGGCACCTGTGTGAACTCGTTATCAGCATAAAAGACACCTGTCCACAACCTCAAACAGTCACGCTTCAAACTCCACTATGGCCAAGACCAAAGAGCTGTCAAAGGACACCAGAAACAAAATTGTAGACCTTCACCAGGCTGGGAAGACTGAATCTGCAATAGGTAAGCAGCTTGGTGTGAAGAAATCAACTGTGGGAGCAATTATTAGAAAATGGAAGACATACAAGATCACTGATAATCTCCCTCGATCTGGGGCTCCACGCAAGATCTCACCCCGTGGGGTCAAAATGATCACAAGAACGGTGAGCAAAAATCCCAGAACCACACGGAGGGACCTAGTGAATGACCTGCAGAGAGCTGGGACCAAAGTAACAAAGGCTACCATCAGTAACACACTACGCCGCCAGGGACTCAAATCCTGCAGTGCCAGACGTGTCCCCCTGCTGAAGCCAGGACACGTCCAGGCCCGTCTGCGGTTTGCTAGAGAGCATTTGGATGATCCAGAAGAGGATTGGGAGAACATCATATGGTCAGATGAAACCAAAATAGAACTTTTTGGTAGAAACCCAACTTGTCGTGTTTGGAGGGGAAAGAATGCTGAGTTGGATCCAAAGAACACCATACCTACTGTAAAGCATGGGGGTGGAAACATCATGCTTTGGGGCTGTTTTTCTGCAAGGGGACCAGGACGACTGATCCGTGTAAAGGAAAGAATGAATGGGGCCATGTATCGTAAGATTTTGAGTGAAAACCTCCTTCCATCAGCAAGGGCATTGAAAATGAGATGTGGCTGGGTCTTTCAGCATGACAATGATCCCAAACACACCGCCCGGGCAACGAAGGAGTGGCTTCGTACGAAGCATTTCAAGGTCCTGGAGTGGCCTAGCCAGTCTCCAGATCTCAACCCCATAGAAAATCTCTGGAGGGAGTTGAAAGTCCGTGTTGCCCAGCGTCAGCCCCAAAACATCACTGCTCTAGAGGAGATCTGCATGGAGGAATGGGCCAAAATACCAGCAACAGTGTGTGAAAACCTTGTGAAGACTTACAGAAAACGTTTGACCTCTGTCATTGCCAACAAAGGCTATATAACAAAGTATTGAGATTAACTTTTGTTATTGACCAAATACTTATTTTCCACCATAATTTGCAAATAAATTCTTTAAAAATCAGACAATGTGATTTTCTGGATTTTTTTTCCTCATTTTGTCTCTCATAGTTGAGGTATACCTATGATGAAAATTACAGGCCTCTCTGATCTTTTTAAGTGGGAGAACTTACACAATTGGTGGCTGACTAAATACTTTTTTGCCCCACTGTATGCCTTACACTGCAGCAGTGTATCACAAACGTATAGTCAGGTTATGATATTTGAGAATGTGGATGAATTTTGCACCTCCCTGTGCTGATGAAAAAAACATCACCTTCGAATGAACAACTATATCAAAGCAAAAGAGAAACTTTATTCAGATAGAAACATTAAAAATATAAGATATAAAAGCAGACAGCAAGATCCTCCACAGTCCATCACACACACATACACACACTCGCATCCAAACATAATGTAGTGAATCCTTTAATCCATCTGCATCTCACTCCCTCACTTAGAAGCTGCTGGTTTCACCAGCCAAACATGTACTCCATCGCCTTGGAAACGAAGCTGTCATCCTTTCTGGGTGTCTGTCTGTCCGTTACCACCTAAAAACAAAGGCTTACATTTTACAGATGAAGTTGATGATAATAGCTTAATATTTAGACACAGAGTGACACACAGGTGTGAAGTTACCTCGTAGTTGCTACCGGAGCTCCTGTAGGTGGCGCTGAGAGGCCTGATGGCTGAGCGAGGAGTGGAAGGAAGGGCAGAGGAGGACAGAGGAGGAGAGACGGCTTCACAGCTACCCATCACACCCTGACAGAAACAAAGAGATGAGAACTTCGACAGCTGTTCAGTTTTTAAGCTTTATATTCACTACATGTTGACAGCCAATCAGACAGCAGAGAGCAGTCAGGGTACTGACCTTGTCTATACAGGGTTTTACTCCCACCATGATGGAGTCACCAAACACCTTTCCATCTTTAGACAGGGCCTTCCTGGCCTGCAGTTTGGACTGGTACTGAAGGTGCATCCAGTTCCCAGGAGACGCCATCTGTCAACACATTATCAGTCCATCAGCTCCATCTGTTTAACCACAGGATTTCTACAGATCCGTCACGATACTGATCAGAATCTGCAGCTAACCTGATGTTCCTTCTTTATTTTGGATATGAGAAGAACAAAGATCCATCAGATTATCTGTTACTCCCCAAACGAACAGGTTTTGGTGCAGATTTTAAAAAAAATCTTTGTTTTCTCATTTTGAACAAACAGAATGAACTTTGTTTTAACAAATAAGACAGGATTTACATAATTGTAACCCGGTGGGGGGCACTTCACCACCCACTGCAGGAAAACCGGTTCCAAATAGGATGAGATGTTGTGTCCAGAGACAGACAGTGATGCACCAACTGTCTACAGATGGTTCCAGGCAGCAGCCATGTTGAACAGACTTTCCACAAGAAACTGGATCAAAAACCATTCAGATCAAAGACAACTGGAACTGTATCTCGCTCCTTCATGAATATCTGGGTCATGCAGATGGACATTTAGCCAGCGACCACATGAAGTGATTTCTGTCATGTATAAAAGCTTTTCATGGACCATTCAACCAACAAATAAATGGCTGCTGTGCTTTTCTCTCTTCTGCATGATGACAAGCTCCAAACTTTCAATCTCCCTGCAGCAGCAGTAATCAGAGTAAAGGTGGTCATTAAAGGTGGTATATGGAATATTTTCATTAAAAGCAATATTTTTAACAAAATAATGCCTCCACGGGGTGTTTAGAGGGTTGTAGAATGAAAATACAGCATTTCCTTTAAGAACTATATTTGAAGTAAAATATTATAAAATATTAATTTTGACGGACACAACGTTGGCATTTTGTTTACATCTACCAGCCAATAGCTGGCAGAGCAGTGGGCACCATTTTAGGTTACCTAATACTGTAAATACTCCAGCACAGTGAGGCTGTTACTGTGGAGTCTGCAGGTCAAGCAGCTGGAAGCACCGGGGATATGTGGTGATTATATACCTTATTTGCTTGCCATAGGGGTTTCCCATGTAACGAACAAGTTCTGTGTGGAAAGTTTTAATAGCAGCTATTAACAGCTAGCTAACACGTAGCTGCAGCATGTGGCTGAAGTGGATGAACGCTTCGGGCCACTTTTTCGACTGGAAGACACACCACGGAGGATTTAATTGTTTTTTTTTAAACATTTATTGGATAAGTGAGGCGTGCAGGATGGTGTGTGAGGAGGACAGAGGATCTTAAGAGGGACTGCAGGAAGTTTTGGAGCTGAGGTGCAACTGTGAACTCTTTGCCACGGACTGAATCGATGATTGAGCTTCAAACAGGTAGGAGCTGCTTTTATCAGAGTCAGTTTATGATCAGCGGAGCTGGAGAGCATGATTAGTGAACTGAACTCATGATATTTTATTGTCCTGCTCAGATCGGGGATCAGAGTGGGTTTGGTGAGGAATATTGATCGAACCCAGCATCAGAGCACGCGCGGGGGGTTGTGTTCCAAGTTCCATATACCACCTTTAAATACTGATGAATGTTTCATCAAGTAATGTGATTAACCTAATTTCAGAAACTCTGTATAATCCCACCTCTCAGTGCAGTGAATGTTACCTTGCAGAGGTATCAAACTCCAGGCCTCGAGGGCCACTATCCTGCATGTTTTAGATGTTTCCCTGCTTCTACACACCTGATAAAGATGAATGGATCATTAACAGGCTTCTGCAGGATTTGCTGAAACGCAGAGGATTTGAATCAGGTGTGTAGAAACAGGGGAAACATCTAAAACATGCAGGATAGTGGCCCTCGAGGCCTGGAGTTTGAGACCCCTGTTACCTTGGATTATTTGTCCTCCACAGATTTCTTCTGTTTTGGGCATTTTTTTATCACTCTTATTAAACATTTAAAATCAAATAAATTTCAACATTTTTAAATAATGATTTCACATTTAAAGATATAAAATGATCTTATAGTATGGACCTGGTTATCTTGATGGAAATGAAGCAGAGTGTGTGTGTCTCACCGTGTGTTTGAGAATATTTCCATACTGAGCAAACTGCAGCAGTATGTAAGAAGCTGAAGCTGGTGGAAAACTAGAAAACACAAACACATGAAAATCATTTATAGAATGTTTTGATTTATCTGTAGGAACCGAAGGATGAAGTGGAGCATAAATACCCGAACACGGTGACCCAGGTCTGATCCAGCTGATCTTCTGATGACAGAGACTCTCCCTGACTGTAGAAAGGATCTACCTGAGCAGGAGAGAGACACACCTGCTGCACACCTGAGAAAGACACAAGTAGAAAAACAGGTAAAACGTATATTTGATAAAAAAAAATGTTTGGAAATGTTCGTGGAGGTTCTTGATTTCTTCATGTGTCACAGAGCCATAATCTCATGTTCCTTGAATTTTGAACAGGTTAATATCTGCAGTTGCTTTGTGTGTCAAGAATCGCCCTCAATGTAGTTTCTTTAAAGAGGCCCTTCCATTAAAAACAGTTTTTCTGAGGTTTCTGTTGAATATTTTAGCTCCACAGGTGTTCTTACCTTCATAGTGGGTGTGAAAACAGGTCAACAACTTCTCTTTCAGTTTTAATCTCTCAAACTACGCAGGTGGTGATAACACCCGAGTTCGAACAGCCTGTATTTGTTACGTCACAACTATTTTGCTCATTAGTATTCATCAGCTCCCGCAGTTGAAACCACGCCTAGCATGCTGCTGGCTAAAAGCTGTTAGTGTAAACACGTTTCAAACAGAAAGAGACTCGGTGCACTGTTGCCATGCGCAGCGGGGCAGGAAACAAGAAGCCGTGCTCTCATAGGCTAGTTTGTTAGCCAATCAGAATCCAGCAAATTAGTATAATGAATATTAATGAGTTGCAGCCCGAAACCAGCCGAATCTTCACGCAGAGAGATTGAAAGGTCTGTTAATCAGTGTTTCCTAACGTTTTTAGATATAAAATGTTTCATATTACAGGTTAATACTTCATAAATAAACACAAAGTCATGAAATTTGTGTGAAATGGCCTCTTTAATCCAGAAACTGTGAAAAATGCAACAAACTTTGTCCAGGGTTGGAGCTAAATTGTAAACGAACTGGAACAAAAACATTTGCATGACAGTTGCAATTTATCTGCAACAAGTAGGAACATTTCTTGTTGCAGTAAAGTCACAAAAGGTCTTAATTTGTGAGCATTTTTTTCTCATTCTAATCAAAATTTTGCCACTTGAAATGTCAAATTGTCTTTTGTCTCTAATCAAAGGTCATTGACTATCCCAAAGTCACATATTGTGACTCAGAAGCTGTACTGAGAAGGTTTCCAGACGAGTTTCAGGTACCTGAAAGAACTTGTTTAATAAATCAAACGACAGTTTTTTTTAGAATTCCAGATTCACGAAATCAACTGTGACTAACACATAGAAACTTCTGGTGAGACCATCTTTACACTAATGATATCAATAAATAGTTAAACATACTTTGTATTTTCAGTTTATAATAAATGAGAGTGTTGTGGCTTAGAAGCGTGAGCAGGAGAACGGGGGTTGTCTCGCGAGCGTACCTGTTCCTGGAGTCGAGGCCTGACGTGCGGACAGCGGGGACTGCATGACCGGAAAAGACTGGACACAAACAGACACAAAACATTCAGACATTTTTTGCCTTTATAACATTTGGTCATAAACTTTGATTCCTTTGATACTTCATATGTTAAACTGAAACACTTTAACTGTCTCTACATGTACGGTGCACATTGTGTCATCTAGTTCTCACAGAAATGGAAAATTATTTCTATGATTGCGCTACGTTTACAACCCTGAGTCAGATAAAGTTAAGATGTTATGAGGAAAACGGAGCTTATTTCATTCCTTTTTTTAAAGATGTTTTTGAGATGTTGCAGATTTGATATGCTGGAATCTCCCTCTATTTTTAGTCTTTTTATTCTGATTGGGGACTTAATTTAAATCTAACATACATTAATCATCTACTTGTCTGCATGTGTTCCCGAAGAAACATCTGTGCATGTAGAAACACAGGTCGGTATTATTATTACTGAACAAAGTGAATAAATTATCTGTTCAGTCCACTGCTGCTCATTATAATATGTAAGTGTTTTATCTTCTGGTTAAATTTAAACATTAAAAAAACTGTTTTAACGTCGACCTTAAACTGACCTTCATCTGCCTGTGTACTCACCTGTTTGCGTGCATTGAGGGGTGATCCCATTGTAACCATGTCATCATAAATACTACGAACAGGTGGAGCTCCGCTCTTATCTTTTGGAGTAGGAATGACGGGCTGCAGGGTGGAACCACCTCCACCTGAACCCCGATTTGAGCTTGTGCTCTCTGTAATGGGCGTGGTCAGACTGAAGGGCCGGGGCTGTGGGGTGGCTGGAGCAGGAAGGTCACCCATGAGGAAACCAGGTAGAAACTGAGCCCCAGAGGTCGGTTTAGGAGAGGTGGGGGAGCCAAGACTCATCGGTTCAGTACCCACTAAAACACAAGAAAAAACACCTTGAATCAAACACACATCAAACTTTATTTAAACACAAGTTATACACGTATCTGCATTTAGTCCTAAAACCATGAACATCAGCATAAGTTACGATGTAAAAGTTTTGGGTTCAGTTCAGTAGATCGCCTTCTAATACTGAATGTTTTCATCCTGGATCTAGATCTAAATATACAGCACTGTGCAAAAGTTTTGGGCAGTCTAAGAAAATCTAAAAGAAATCAGCAGCATCACTTCTTCAAGATGCAGTTTGTAAAGAAACCCAGTCACTACTTGGAGACACATCTACAAATCTTCTGTCTCTTCATGTTCTCCCCAATATAATCCATGATGTTGAGCTCAGATCTGAATGAAGGATAAATCTGTATGATTGTTTCACTCTACAACTTTTCAGTTAACTAACAACATCCTGTTAAATCAGAACTACAGAAATATTTACGTTTCTCTCATCAGAACAGCTGGAACCCAGAAATCCCAGACTTTGTTCAACCAACACTGTTTGGATGTTCAAAACACATATAGATGTGATTCACATGATTAAAATAAACATTTACAATTTAAAGTTGTGAAATCATCTTATTATGCAGTATTTAGTCACACCTGCTTAAAACCTCTGCTGTGTTTATGATCAGGACCATGTTAACAGATTGAAGAGATGAAACTCAGGAGCAGGTTGCTTTGACATGTACTAACACAAAACTCAAACTAACAAAATATCGGTTTTTCAATATGAACATGAAATAAAAAACAAGGATTCAGGGTTCATTCGGAAGTTTCTTTATAATCTGCTTGATATGGAGAGAGCATAAAACATAAAATGTTTCTCAAAACAACAAAATGAACCAACATGCTGTTAACTGGGAACATCACAGAAAAGATCACGAAAGTACGTTGAATAAATGTGTTCAGGACTTGATACAGTTCAGTTAAGCTGCAGCCCGCAAACACACAGAATCACAAAATAAAAAGAGTCTTCAAGAAATAATAGCTGATTCTGTTATCACTTTGAGGAATATGGTTTAGTAGACCGACATCTACAAAAACAGATACTGTATCCTAAGCAACATCGATTCTCCCTTTCACACAGATGTTGATTCATCTTATCCTCCATCGATGAAGCAGACAGCCATCTATAACAAAGTCTGGGGTTTAAGTTCTACGTGCTCGACTGCCAACAGAAAACCGGTAAGCAAAGAGTTAAGAAACATGATGATCCAGTTGGAGTCTGTTGGGTTTTTACACTACTTACAAGTTCAGATTCAATCCAATGGAAGACATGAACACACCAAACGTCCCTGTGACAACCCTGAACCAAATGTCTCAAAACACCAACATTTGCTAAACTGATATCTCTTAATACTGAAGAAGTGGATTTTATTTTAAGGATTTGTTAGTCTCTCCTACTCTCAAAGGCTTTGACGGTATGTTATAATATTACAAATAAACAGAAGATCTTAGTCTATTCTATCTAAAACCAAAAGAAACAAAAATAATGCAATTATAACCAATAATTTATATCAGCGTATAATGAAAATACCAGAAGATTAAAGTGTTATGAAAAATTGTGATACCTTGAAACTCCATCAATGTAGCCGCGATTTTTAAAAGTAGGAAGTGACGACGGGAAAAGGCCGAAGTCGAACCCAAGCAGAGAAAATGCAACTCTATCTACTTTTAACTTCCTGCTATTGTAACATTCACTAGGAGACAGTTGAACTTTATACTTAAGAATTTAACTACATTAGGTTGGACAGTAAAATGCCAGAAACTTCAACAGACAGCAAGTTGTTAGTGGCGCACAGGGGGACTGATGAAGTGAGCGCATTCCATTCTGAAAGGCTTTCCGGCGCATAAATATGACGAAAGCAAGAAGATGCGTTTATGAAAACTCTGATTTCTAAATTACATCTACCTTTTATTAATCACTGGGGAAAAAAATCCGACATATTCTTAAAACATAGCTATTTCTCTAGATATTTTGTTGTCATAGGGTAATGTTTTGTTAAACGAAGTAAAAGCTGGGAAAATGTTTCAGAGTATTTCGAGGTTGAAAACAAAATGCTTCAAAGCTTCTTATAATTCTCTTTTTCCCTTTTTTCAGTCTTGTTTGGTCTTAAACATTTTTTGGTCACAAAGTTACATGGTTTTTTGACACAAACACATGATGTAATTTATGTGATTTGATAGATTTTAAAGATGTGATAACTGAAAATGTTTTGCACTTTCAACTTGATATGCTTTTTCATTCCATAAAAAAAATTTTTTAGTTAGTGATGAATGAAAAAAATAGAGAAACAAACAAATGAAGTATTTGTTTATTTGCTTTCAAACTCGTTACCAAAATTACAAGAATATTTACATTTTGTCACATGTTTAAAAAACAGTAGGCAACGTTGATAATAAACTAATTTATTTCTTCCCAGTCCTAAAATACACCAATCACATTTTAGGGATTAAAAGAGTGCTATAAATTGAAATAATAGCAAAAACATGACAAACAGAAGTTTTCAATGATTAAAGATGCGTCAAAGATTTTTTTACAAAATGATATTCCCTTTGTTTTGGCATTCTAGGATAAAACTATTTTTCTTCACCTTTGTATTAATCTAGAATTAGTTTTTATAGTCTTATAACTGTGTTTTTGCTTTCTTTTAGATCATCAGACTTCTCTGATATTGAAATACACATACTTTTTAGAGCTATTCTTACACAACACCTTTTAAAATTATTTTTCCTCTTAATTTATATATTATTTCAGACTCTGTAAATAGTTTCTTCACTTCATTTGTGCAGTTTTAAACTGAACGAAGGATTGTGAACGCACAAACTTTGACGTCACCACAAAGTGTCTGAGTTTTAAATTTCATAAAGGTCCAGTAAATAATCAAGAACATCACAACAAAGTTGGCAATGTTCACAAAATAAAAACATAAAATGATCCATATATAGTTAGACACTTGCCTTCCCGAACTTACTTACTTATAGTAAAACTAGATTTGTATTCACGGGTTTTCGTCTGTTGTTAAGGAGTTCTTTGTGCTGAGATTTTGGTGAACAGATTTTCTGAGAGGCTTTTATATTGAAGGTATTTGAGCGGAAGTTAGTTGTGTTTTTGTGTCTCTGTTGATACCGGCGCGAGCCGGACACTGACACGGATCTTCATCTTCACACTTGTAGAAGTTGAGACGTCTCAAAGGTAACAAGCCGCGGTTTCATGAGATTTATACATGAATAAACATGAGACGAACCTATAATTTCACTTACACGCTGGAAATTATTGCATGTAGCGACAGAGCTCAGAAAGATTAGCAAAGAATGGGACCAAGTTCTGCTGCGGCTAGCTTAGCTTAGCTGTTTTAAGGATTTTTTTCTGTCTGCGGAGAGAAACATAAAGTATATTAAAGTTAAATTTGAATTAAATAACAAGCTTTTGAGCAGCTATCTTGAAAAGCAACTAAACTGAACAAAGGATTGTGAACGCACAATGAATTATGTTTTTGTGGCTCGATGTGTTTGTTTAATGCCAGATTTGTGGAATGGTGTAAAGAAAAAACAAAAGAAAAGTTTTCTTCTTTTTCTCGATCTGTTTTATTGACCTTTTGGCACTTCTTTACCGTGAATTAACATTTTTACACGAATCCAGCTTTATAGATTTGTTTTCCTGTAATGATGAGTTGCACCCTCTGACTGAAGCTGTACAATGTGTTCAGCTGTAAAGAAAAGATATAATAATAACTTATAAACAAGACTTTGCCTTCCGTGAACTTTTATTTATTTATCAGTTGGTCTACAAAGACAAATTTTGCATGTCAAAGTTGATCTTAGTAATTATATTAGTCACAGTTTCAGTGAAATCATGATCCCATCCACCAGCATGCATGTGTAATACAGTATTTACAGTATTTACCTTTAAATCTGATCTGATTAATATTTTCATAGAATCAGTTCAGAGAACATTCAGTACATTATGTTCACGTGGACACATTAACAGGAAGTTATACCATTTGTCAACAAATAAAAGCCTCCCTCTTTCAGCCAGTTTCTGAATTTAAATTGCACAAATTGCAGCTGTTAACTAAAGTTTTGTCTCTTCCAGTTCCAGATTCTTCTGGTTGTTGAGAGAGGCCAGGTGATGGGGTACAGGGTAGTCTTTGTGGTCTTGCGGCCGGTTCGGCTCACACCACCGCTGCTGCTCCTCGCCGTCATCCTTCTGGCAGCAGTCTGTGCAGAGAGCTCCGACTACTACGATCTGCTGGGAGTCAGCAGGGAGGCCACGACCAGAGAGATACGCCAGGCGTTTAAGAAGCTGGCGCTTACCATGCACCCAGACAAAAATCCTGTTAGTTACTCTGAAATGTTAACAGAACCTGTGACAGATTTACACAGTATGAATTGTTTCAAATATTAATGCTGATAAATGGCTTTCCAGGGAGACCCCTCAGCTCATGAGAAGTTCCTGAAGGTGAATCGGGCCTATGAAGTTCTGAAAGATGAAGATCTGAGAAAGAAATATGATAAATATGGAGAAAAGGGGTTGGACGAGCAGCAGGGAGGACGCTACGAGAGCTGGAACTACTACAGATATGACTTTGGTGGGTCTCATCAGGGTTTTACCAAACCTTCAGTTTTGATTCCGAAATTCAAGATGAAATAAGGTTTTAAAGAACTTTGAAGTGTTTATGTTTTCATCTATCTGCTTCTAGGAATCTATGATGACGATTTGGAAATCATCACTCTGGATAGTGGAGACTTCGGTAAGATTAAAGATTTTGTATGGCAGGATTATATCATTCTTTGTTGGAACCTGCATAACTGAGTGAAACTGCTGAAACATGCAAACGATTGAGAAAACGGATAAAAAAGACAGAAAAAACCCACAAGAACAACCTGCTTTAGAGATGTCAGGGCAAAACACAACGGCAGGTCATGAGGCGCATCAAATACGCCTTCATTTTATTCTGAACATGACCCCCCCACCACCACACCCACACACACACCCGCAGTGTTTGGCTGCAGACCAAAGCTTTATTTTGTGCTGTCCAGCGTTATTTCTCATGACTGTTTTAATTCTAAATCCTGGTTCATACAGCAGTTTTAACAGTGTCACAAGAGCTTCAGACAGCACACATAGCGAAAAAAAAAAATCGACCATATTCCTGTTCTGCTCCTTCCGTGTGTGGTGTCTCATCATTTCATGTGGCCACACATCACACACGGAGCGATTTTACTCGCCACATTCTCAGTATAGATGGGAATTCTCACAAAAACACTCAGAAACTTTGCAAAATCTGTGTGATTTCTGGTTTAAATCTGTGTGCTGCCAGTTGACAAACGCCACAAAACCACAGAAGAAGAAGACTCCTGCTGCACTGAGCTGCTGCATGATCAGTTCTAATCGCAGCACACCACACGCTGCGATATCGGGCCAAGACAATTCAACATGTTTGATATCCCCGATTTGCTGTCGAACGAATTTACGAGCTGACCCAATCGCTCTTAACAGCAGGAATATTGGTTAGGATTGTCTTATGAGTCATCTCGATAACCAGAGCTTGACGGAAGGGAAAAATCGAGCCAAAATCGGCATGAAAATCCTGCCGGCATAAGCATCGTCACACCTGAATCAACATGTTTGTGTCCTTCTGTACTCTCTGCTTGGACATCCAGGTTTCCGTAGCAGCACTTGTTTTGCTCATGTGACTGATTGATTGACAAATATTAAGCTTATTATATGGTGTCAAAGTGAATTGTTTATTTCTGGAGTTATACAATAGAAAAAAGGTAAAAAGTGAACACACCTGTAGTTTAATTCCCCCTGCAGCCTGATGCTTTTGGTGTTCGTTAGATGAATCATTCACTTGTTTTAACGTGATGTGGTGCTCCTGGTTTTTGCCTTTTTCTACAGCTTATATCTCACATTTCTGATGTTTATTGAAAATTTTGTCTCTCAAATTGAAGCAGCACAGCCACACAAACCATTTCCGGTTTCATGGTGGCTGTAGTGACCATCCAGTCGTACTTTTATTCACCTTTTTTGGTGCATGTGGAGGCAATGACTCACTTCAAAACTATTGTCCAAGCAAAAGGCCTTTGGGTTTGTGTTCCCATTTATTGAAGAGGTGAAGATTTTCAGCAAGTAATACAAAGTCCAGAGTGGTGGATTATGGTCTGGATTTATGTAAATAATGAAAATAATAACAGCAAACTTGTTATGTGATGAACCCAAATGAAGCTGTAAGAACCGTGTGACCTCCCGTCACCCAAACCATCAGTGCACTGTCATCTTTAAATAGACTCTATAGTGCCACCAGTGGTTAAGAGATATATAGGCCACAGTGCAATAAACTGAAATATACATAAAGCCTTATATAAACCTAGACCAAGTTAAAGTCTAAACCAAAAACAATATTGGCTCCTACAGTGGCCTTAAAAGAAGTTTTCATGTTTGTTGAAACTGACCTGTGTGTGTGTGTGTGTGTGTGTGTGTGTGTGTGTGTGTGTGTGTGTGTGTGTGTGTGTGGGTTTGTATTTCTGACCTCCTGAGGACCCGTTTCCTGACTTTTACTATCTTTCTGGGGTCCGAGGGTTCTTGTGGGGACCGAAGCCTGGTCCCCATGGGGGGGACTCCCCTTTTTAGGGTTAGGGGTTAGGTTTATAGGTATGGTGTGAATAGAGTTTTAGTTAGTCTTAGGGTTAGTTATAGATCAGTAATGGTTAAGGTTAGTAAAAGGGTTTGGGTTAGGTATAAATCTAGTTACTAAAATCAATGGAAGTCAATGGACGGTCCCCATAAGGATACCAAAACACACTTGTGTGTGTGTGTGTGTGTGTGTGTCTGTGTGTTTGTGTGTGTGTCTCTGTGCGTGTGTGTGTCTCTGTGTGTGTCTCTGTGCGTGTGTGTGTCTCTGTGTGTGTGTCTCTGTGTGTGTGTGTGTGTGTGTGTGTGTGTTGTGTGTGTGTGTGTGTGTGTGTGTGTGTGTGTGTGTGTGTGTGTGTGTGTGTGGGTTTGTATTTCTGACCTCCTGAGGACCCGTTTCCTGACTTTTACTATCTTTCTGGGGTCCGAGGGTTCTTGTGGGGACCGAAGCCTGGTCCCATGAGGGGGACTCCCCTTTTTAGGGTTAGGGGTTAGGTTTATAGGTATGGTGTGAATAGAGTTTTAGTTAGTCTTAGGGTTAGTTATAGATCAGTAATGGTTAAGGTTAGTAAAAGGGTTTGGGTTAGGTATAAATCTAGTTACTAAAATCAATGGAAGTCAATGGACGGTCCCCATAAGGATACCAAAACACACTTGTGTGTGTGTGTGTGTGTGTGTGTGTGTGTGTGTGTGTGGGTTTGTATTTCTGACCTCCTGAGGACCCGTTTCCTGACTTTTACTATCTTTCTGGGGTCCGAGGGTTCTTGTGGGGACCGAAGCCTGGTCCCCATGGGGGGGACTCCCCTTTTTAGGGTTAGGGGTTAGGTTTATAGGTATGGTGTGAATAGAGTTTTAGTTAGTCTTAGGGTTAGTTATAGATCAGTAATGGTTAAGGTTAGTAAAAGGGTTTGGGTTAGGTATAAATCTAGTTACTAAAATCAATGGAAGTCAATGGACGGTCCCCATAAGGATACCAAAACACACTTGTGTGTGTGTGTGTGTGTGTGTGTGTGTGTGTTTGTGCGTGTGCGTGCACTCTTTAGAAGCAGCAGTGAACTCTGGAGAAATCTGGTTTGTCAACTTTTATTCCCCACGGTGCTCACACTGTCACCAGCTGGCTCCTACGGTAATGTAGCACCAAATTACACATGATAAAAGACTGTAATTGACACGTGGTGGTAAAAAAACTTTTAATTAACCATTTAAACACCGAAGTAGCAGAATTACAACGGCTCCATCTTCAAAATAAATATATAATAAACAGGTCTTTAAACATATCTTTGGTATTTTTACTTGCCACCATCAGTTGACAGTAATGTTTATTTCTGATTTGAACACAATCATATCAAACAGAGTAAGAAAGGAAATAAAAAGCAGAGTCAGAGATGTTAATTATAAATGATTACTTTCCTGTTACATTTTCTATGTGTTCTACAGTAAAACTGGACAGACTTAATTAAAAGATGGATGTTTATTACAAATTTAGCCTTGTTTTTAAGGAATGAATCCAACAACTGAGTGTTTTAACCTGTTTGTGACTCAGTGGAGAGAGTTTGCTAAAGAGATGGACGGAGTGATCAGGATTGGAGCAGTGAACTGTGGTGACAACAACCACCTCTGCAGGAGGAAAGGAATCAACAGCTACCCCAGTTTGTATATCTACAGAGCTGGAAAGGTCAGTTTGCTAATTATTAGTCCTCCCGCAGCATGTGAAGAGGTTTTTTTAGACAGAAGGTGTTAATGTTTTTTTTACTTTGTCTCTGTGTGTTTTTTTGTCAGTAGTAAATATCTCATAAAGCACTGAGTGGATTTGAATGAATAATAATAGATAAATAATAATAATAAATCAAATTCAAGATGCTGCTACAGCTAAAAAAAATGTCAGTTTAGAAATGGCTACAACTCTGTTAATGTACACACTGAGCTACAGTTTGATGAAAACTAGGACTTTAAAAACTTAGATAGAACCTTCAGTGTGTTTTCATTCTATGTGTTTCTGTAGCAACCGGAGAAGTTTAACGGGGAGCGGACTAAAGACAAGCTGGTTCGCTTCTCTATGCAGTTCATCACAACCACCATCACGGAGCTCTGGCAGGGTGAGCTGATCGTTTCTTTTTGTTTCTTCCTCTGCAGTTCAGAAGATTTTCTGTAGCACAAGTCATTGGGTAGTAAACATCTGCACGGTGGTGCAGCTGGTAGCACTTTTGTCCTGTTGCAAGAAAGTCGTGGGTTTCCAGCCAAGACATTCCTGCATGGAGTTTGCATGTTCTCCACGTGCACGCGGGGTTTTCTCCAGCTTCCTCCCACAGACCAAAAACATGCAAGAGGTTAATTGGCTGCTCTAAATTGGCTGAAGGTGTGAGTGTGTAAATGGTTGTTTGTCTCTACCGTATATACTCTCGTATAAGTCGTTTTTTTTTAGTTTTCTACTACTACTTCCTCCCGAGGGAGGAAGTAGTTTTTTTTTCAGAGGAAAATGTCGAAGGAAAAAGTCGAAGGAAAAGCTTGGGGACTGGAGCAAGTACTCGGACGAGCAAACGATGTTCCTTATCAGCATGGATTATCAAAGACACGTTATATCTTTTTAATAAACATATTGTTACATCCCAGGCTCGAAATGGGCTGCAACAAAGATAAATTAAAAAGGTAAAAAAACGGCGAACGAACTAAGGATGCATGTGGAGAGAAAAAGCTCCACAGAATTGATTAAATAACACAACTCTCTCTCCGTAGTTGAAACTCGCGCTCCCTCTCTCGCTCCTCGACCTAAAGACGTGCCAGACGCAACTTCATTCTGGTGTCTAATCTAGAGGAGGGAGTGGACAGAAAAAGCGTCAAACCCTGGTAATGTGACTGATTTCCCCTCGTCTTTAGTGACAGGTGTGATCAATATCTGCGACACACCTCCCTCACGCTGCAGAACAGCCTTACCTGCGGAAACGCCTGATGCTTCACCTGTAAGCGCAGCTGCTACTGATACTAGACGATATGAACCAGCGTAAAAAAAAAATATTTTTTTTTTCTGACACAAACTGATTCTGACACAGACTTATACGCGGGTCAATGCTAAATTCCTCAATTTTTCTGCTGAGACTTAATTGACTTATACGCGAGTATATACGGTATGTGGCCCTGGACTTGTCACCAGTCCATCTGACTCCTGTGAGGAACAGTGACCCGCACAGCAGGCGGTTCAACAGTCAACCCTGAGCAGGAGATGAGTTAAAAAACACATGATGGGCGTTTATGTTTGAAGATTTTTACAGAAACTTTCTTGCAGCTGTTTATATTTTAGAATGATCACCTTGTTTGTGTTCTTATAAAGACGTCTGGAGTTTTACAGCATGAAAAATAACTGTTTAATCGGTTTTAATCTTATTAAAGGTCATTCAAAAACCTTTCACTCTCTTTTCTGTCCTTCACAGATTTGTTTATTTGAGATCTGTGTTTATCTGTGATGAAGGTCTTGAGATGTTTCGGTCTTTCCTGGTTCAGCTCAGTCTGATTATCGATCGGCTCCGCGTCATCCCGTGTCCTCTGACCTGTGAGCACGTTTGTGTTATTGTGTTTTTGTAGGTAACGTATTCAGTGAGATTGAGAGTGCGTTTGCCTCGGGGCTCAGCTGGCTCATCACCTTCTGCTCTGACACTGGAGGTAACCTGTCGACACTGAACATGTGCAACATTTCACAGATTGTTTTACACCTGTCTGTATGTAGTCAGGTGACTCAGGGATGAAGCATGTCACACATTTACACACTTATTACTAGACAAACACACACACTTGTCTGTAGGAGGCAAAAAAAGCTACAAACTAGAGTGACTCTACACACTGATATTTGTTCCTGTCTGTCTTTCTCAGATTGTCTGGAGCCAAGAACAAGGCAGAAACTTGCAGGAATGTTGGTGAGAATAAAGTAGAAATGTTTTCAAACCTGATCTCCTGTGATTACAAACAAAATGACACATTTGACTTAGAAAATACTTGAACTTGTAGCTGTATTAGTGCCTCAAAGCATGGATTACCTTTACAGGACTTTAATCACAGCTACGGTGGTTTATCTGATGTTAGAAATGTGCGATGTTTGTTGTGTTTTTGTTGATTTTTCTCTTTGAGGTGTTTCTTCCTGAAGCTGTTCTCTATTTAGGTGAAGTTAATATTTTAATATATGAACGTTTGACCTCTGCACAGAGTGTTTTTAACACGTCCAATCATTTATTTAATCTTTCTGACCAGGGCTGGTTCTGGGCATAGGCAGACTAGGCAATTGCCTAGGACGCCCTCTGCTGGAGGGGCGTCAAATTCTCTTTTTTTTTTTTTGGACAAACTGTTGGACACACTATTCATCTCATGTAAAGAGCAGAATAAGTAATAATTAAATATCTATCTATCATTTCTGCTGTTCATTTTAGTATGAATAAAACATTTTTGCAATGTAATCCAGTTATTGAGTTACGTTGTTTCTGTTCTGGGCAGTAGGGGGCGCCAAAATCCTTTTTCGACTAGGGCACCATGCAGCTCAGGGCCGGCCCTGATTCTGACTGTTTGCTACGGAGCCAAAGCAGCACAAACATATAAATCTGTGGTGAATCCTTATTAGTGCTGGCCTTACAGGTTACTCCCCCCGCCCCCACCAGTTCTACAGAATCAAGGAAAACTTGGATAAAATGACACTAATAAAACCAGAAAAAAAGCTGTGGTGTGTTTGTGTGTCTGTTTACAGGAGGGTCTGGTCAAGGTGGGATGGATGGACTGCACAGTACAACAACAGCTCTGTGACAGTTTCCAGGTAAGACTTGGTTCTTTGGAAATAAAGGTTTATCTATCCCCTACTATAAAAAACCAATTACGTACAGTCAACCCTCTGAAAATAAGTTAAATGGTTTCTAAAGGCAGTTTGTATCTTAAAGCTGCTATACTTAATTTGCATAACAAATTATAGCTTAACATGTTTTTTTTCATGCCCATTAAAAACATTTTAACACAGCATGGAGAAAATATGTTGTGAAGAAAAAAATAATTAAGTGGTTCTCCTGTATTTGTCTAAAAACATCAACCAATCAAATGATTCGGCCCGGAAGGAATGATTGGACAGTCTCTCCAGCCATACGGACTTCCACATTTATTTGACTTCTGTGCTCCTAAAAAACTGAGACATATTACCGCAGAACACCACTGCTGGGAGTGTTTGCCGCTCTACCATGTCACAGCAGGAGAAACAGCCGCCGGCTGGTTCCACGTCAGGTTCAGGACAAAGTAACAGTTAATGTCAGTCGTTTGTTGTTATATTGTTTTCACTTACCGGTGATTCCGTCATGTTACGGTACTTGAATGAACTGCAGACCAGTGTCTTGCACTCGGTCGTCTTCTGGGGCTACGCGTGTTTCCAAACCTGGGGAGGCGTGGCTTAGGAATTCTACCCGACGGGAGGGGCTGAGAGTTCTGTGACTTTGTTGACAGTCTAAGCTAGGGAATTTGAAATCGGATATATCAGTTTTAAAAATTCACATAAAAATACATTTTTCCTGTTGAAGATGTTTTGGAAGTTTAAGTCCTATAACATTGTTCAGATTTACACTGTGAGGCAGATGCTTTGTGTTTTTTTACCACCTCTCATGCACGTCTTTAATGGTACTACAAGGTAACACCTTCATCTCTGCCAGCAGGTGTGTGACAGGTAGCTCATGTGCTGAGCAGGTAAAATTAATGTGCAAAGAAAAAGTTTATCTGCGATACACAAATAAGTATCAGGAAAAAATGATCCTCACGTTCCCTTTCTGAGGGTTGACTGGACTGAAAAGATGAATCAGTATATCATCAGCAAAGAGGCAGATTTAAATGTGTTCTTCTGAACATACAGCTACCAGATATATTTTAGTATTTCCAGTTGGAACATTTGCTGAAGGAGACGTTGTAGTACTTTAACACATGTCATTTTTCTGGCTGTTGTAGTACGTTTGCATTTGATTGTGTTGTTTCAGGTGACAAGCGGAGCAACTGCGTTGTTCCCTCCAGAAAGTGCTCTGGATAAACAAGACAGTGTACTGGTATGAGGGAGGACACAACTACTGTTTGCATGTACACAGTGACGTACTATAGTACATAGCGTATCATCTATAATATGTAGTACTGCTGTATTGATTTGGTGTTAATATGCTTCAGTGGCTGAAAACTCTGGATGGTAAAGAGATTTACAGTCAGGTTATCAGCTACCTGCCCGATCTGGAGCTGCTGACTACTGACAGTTTCAAGGTACAGCACATACTACAAACATGTACCACAACTACCAGGATATACTGTGTTCAGGTGGAGATTACATTCAAATATGATGATTCACAGGAAAAACTGGCTCATCATCGCTGGTTGATCAGTTTTACGTTTGGTGACAGAAGCGCTGCCTTCAATGAGTATAAGAAGCTCAGAGCTTTTCTACTAACGGACCATATTCAGGTACCTGTCTGTCTTTTCAGTTGTAGTTCTCCACCTGTCCATATGTAGGTCTGATCAGCTGTTTGTCTCCTCAGGTTGGGAGAGTAGATTGTAAAACAGACGCAGACTTGTGTCAGTCTCTCTACATCCATAAACCCTGCGTTGCCGTCTTTAAAGGACTGGGAATCCACGACTTTGAGATCCACCACGGTTAGTACTGCATCGTACTTGCTAGTTTTGTGTTAAATGTACCAGCAGAGATGATGCAGGCATTTTTTATGTTGCACTTTGTGTAAAGCTTGTGTCTCCGTGCAGGTAAAGACATGTTGTACAACATTGTGGCTTTTGCGAGGGACAGCGTTCGCGCTCATGTGACGACGCTGAGGCCGGACAATTTCCCTTCTGACAGGAAGGAGCCCTGGGTGGTGGATTTTTTTGCTCCGGTTTGTAACACACACTCTAAAAAAGAACATGAATCACCTGCATGTGATTAGTTGAATCTGGACAGAGTTTTAGCTTAGCTGATACATACGCAGCAGAGTTCTGGTGAAGATCACCACTGGATTCTTTATTCCATAAAGTTTATTATAGGACGTGTTTTTACTGGTTACTGGCAGGTCTCATTGTTTGCTTGTCATTGAGACATGATTGTTATGAGATTAAGGATAACGTAGCACCTCACACAGATTGTAAAAGCCTCGTCATCATCAGTGATAAACTTGAGATTGTTGAATCTTTCACACACGCCGGCCGGATG
Organism: Pachypanchax playfairii; assembly: GCA_006937955.1. Classification (NCBI taxonomy): domain Eukaryota; kingdom Metazoa; phylum Chordata; class Actinopteri; order Cyprinodontiformes; family Aplocheilidae; genus Pachypanchax; species Pachypanchax playfairii. The sequence continues at coordinate 415,801 of SSNP01000257.1, read as the reverse complement.
ATCCGGTAAGAATCTGTTTGCCTTCAGGGTGGTTTTAACTGTAAATCTACAAGACAAACACTGATACACAGCGGGACGGATGTCAAGGACAAATATTTTCTGACTGTTGTTTTAAAAACACGTGGTTATTTATCAGGTTTCCCAAATGAATTTTAAAGACACATATGACATTTAAATGTTCAGTTATCGTGTTCCACTGTATTACTGTCTGTGTTTCTTCCTGTTTTTAACTGTTAAATATGTACAAGCAAAAAGTTACAGGATTTTAGATTTTACTGTGTAATTTAGATCTGGTTTCCCTGATCAGCAGCTGTAAAAGCAAACAAAATAATTCATTTTTATTTATGTAATCCACTTTCGAGGGTTTCTGTGTTTGGAGAGTAACTTGGACAGACCTGACTGCAGAATCCTTCATTGTTCTCTGCAGTGGTGTCCTCCATGTCGAGCTCTTCTGCCTGAACTGAGAAAAGCTTCAATCCAGTTGGCTGGACAGATCCGGTTTGGTACTCTGGACTGCACCATCCACCACGGCCTGTGCTCCATGGTAAGTCCTCTGATCTCCAGAATACATAATCAATGATATGAAATGCTGCAACGCAGATCGGCTGGTCATTTCTCACTCTCTTTGTCTCAGTATAATATTCAAGCTTATCCCACCACGGTGATCTTTAACGGCTCCTCTGTTCATGAGTACGAGGGGCATCATTCAGCTGATGGCATCCTGGAGTTCATACAGGTAAAAATCTTTCAAGGCTCCTTTCATCTTCTCTTTGTCTCTGTATTGGCTTTAGACTGTGTAAAAGTAAGTGGTGTTCAGAGAGAACTCCTATCTGTTTCTGTAGGATCTGGTCAATCCATCGGTGGTGGTCCTCGATCCCTCCAGCTTCACAGAAAGAGTTAAAGGTAAACTTGTTCCTGAAAAACTGAATGTTCTTCTTGTTCAGAGTCTGTTTAAATAAGATGTTAACTGTTACTGTTGAAGCAGTTTTTATGTCTCATGAAATACAAGATTAAGTTTCAGTATTTTTAGTTACTTCTGCTGCCTCATACACCAACACATCATTTACTACAGAGGAAACCCCCTGGGAGGGTGTTTGCAGCTTCATTTAAAGAGAAAGTGTGTGTTTCTGTGTATAACTTGTAAGTAGTTCATACTTCCTGAACAGCCTCAGTTTGGAGAAACAGAGTTTATGTTTAACTGAACTTAGAGTTTGAGGCTAAACAGTCTTCAATAACTATAACGGTGCGTTCACACCGGCCACTTTGTCAACGTCAAGCAACTCTCATAACGCTCCAAGTTTGACGTTTGAAAGTTGAAGCTTGTAACGCTTGACCATTAAAAAGAGCACGTAGGCGGGGCTTCCTTTGTTATCGGATGTTCTGAGCTATGGCGGATCATATAGCGAGAGTGGCTTGGCTTTATTTACTCCATTTGTGGATACACGCCATTCTTTAGATGCGTTCTGAGTTTGAGGAGTTAAACCATTTGCTCCAGGAGTTACATATGGATGAGGTTCGCTTCCAGCGCTACGTCCGTCTGTCCCGCGCCCTGTTTGAAGACTTCCTGCTTCATTCAGGTACGTCACTACGATGAGACGCTCTGATTGGTTGACATGCTGCTTCAATAGCGTTATGAACGTTAAAAGTTCAGCTGAACTTTCTGCGTTTTGAGCTTTTCAAGCGTTTCAAGCGTCAACGCCTGAAACGCTCGAAAAGCTTGAAAAGTTGCCGCTCATAACGCTCACAAAGCGCCGAAGAGCCGTTGACATCTGTCTGACGCACTTCACCATAGACATTACATGTAAACTTGCCGCTTCTAACGTTGACGGTTGGGCCGGTGTGAACGCACCATAAATGTTCAGATTCTGACGACGTTTTTCTGTTTGACATTTTAACATTTGATGGAAAAGCTCTCAGAATTTTGCAGAGACACTTTCATACGAGAAATGTTTGTTTTCTCTGTTCACTTTATTTGGTCGTACCTGAAAGAACACACAAACTCTGGTCCGACTAAAACGTGGGTGTTTGTTGAATGGATACAGACCATCCAGTGAAACAAAGACAGTGAAAAAAAAAACTTGATCTCTGCCATCTTTTTGGTACTGCTGCATTTATCTGGTGCACAGAGCGACATGCTGGATGGTTCGCTGCTTTGCTTATTATTCTGGGCAACTTAAGGTGTTTTTACAAAACCAAAATAAGATAAAATATACTTTATTAATTCCTCGGGAAGGTTCCCTTTGGGAAATGAAGACAGCAGAAACTCCAAGTCAGCGTAAATGTGTCTCTGCTTGGTTGTTTACGTTGGAGGGGAGAAATTAAAATTTTCAGTCCAAGTGAATCAGTGAGCAGGTTTTTCTTCTTGGTCAGTGCTTACGTATCTCGGGTGGTATTACCTCAAATGAACAGCTGATGTAAACATCCAAGTGACTTGGTGTTTTCAAAGACACATTGTGAAAATGAACCAAACCAAATGAACTAAGTCCCCCAGATAATTCTGTGGTGAAGTCAGCCTAACCAGCAGCTTACTAGTACTATGTTTATCATTCACATCTGAATGTCTGTGACACTGGATGTGTGTTTATGTAAAAATCTGATCACGTGATGCACATAAATGTGTAAAAAAAAGAAAAAAAAAAACTTCCGATCAGTCTGGATTGATGCTCCAGATGTAAACAAGTCGTGTTCCTGTGTTGCAGGTCGAGTTGGGGAGCAGATCTGGGCGGTGGATTTCTACGCTCCCTGGTGTGGTCCCTGTCAGGCTCTGATGCCTGAGTGGAGACGCATGGCCCGGGTACCACACACACTCCACACAATCAGATATACACACAAAGACTGTGCATGTACAGTGGGGCAAAAAAGTATTTAGTCAGCCACCAATTGTGTAAGTTCTCCCACTTAAAAAGATCAGAGAGGCCTGTAATTTTCATCATAGGTATACCTCAACTATGAGAGACAAAATGAGGAAAAAAAATCCAGAAAATCACATTGTCTGATTTTTAAAGAATTTATTTGCAAATTATGGTGGAAAATAAGTATTTGGTCAATAACAAAAGTTAATCTCAATACTTTGTTATATAGCCTTTGTTGGCAATGACAGAGGTCAAACGTTTTCTGTAAGTCTTCACAAGGTTTTCACACACTGTTGCTGGTATTTTGGCCCATTCCTCCATGCAGATCTCCTCTAGAGCAGTGATGTTTTGGGGCTGACGCTGGGCAACACGGACTTTCAACTCCCTCCAGAGATTTTCTATGGGGTTGAGATCTGGAGACTGGCTAGGCCACTCCAGGACCTTGAAATGCTTCTTACGAAGCCACTCCTTCGTTGCCCGGGCGGTGTGTTTGGGATCATTGTCATGCTGAAAGACCCAGCCACGTCTCATTTTCAATGCCCTTGCTGATGGAAGGAGGGTTTCACTCAAAATCTTACGATACATGGCCCCATTCATTCTTTCCTTTACACGGATCAGTCGTCCTGGTCCCCTTGCAGAAAAACAGCCCCAAAGCATGATGTTTCCACCCCCATGCTTTACAGTAGGTATGGTGTTCTTTGGATCCAACTCAGCATTCTTTCCCCTCCAAACACGACAAGTTGAGTTTCTACCAAAAAGTTCTATTTTGGTTTCATCTGACCATATGATGTTCTCCCAATCCTCTTCTGGATCATCCAAATGCTCTCTAGCAAACCGCAGACGGGCCTGGACGTGTCCTGGCTTCAGCAGGGGGACACATCTGGCACTGCAGGATTTGAGTCCCTGGCGGCGTAGTGTGTTACTGATGGTAGCCTTTGTTACTTTGGTCCCAGCTCTCTGCAGGTCATTCACTAGGTCCCTCCGTGTGGTTCTGGGATTTTTGCTCACCGTTCTTGTGATCATTTTGACCCCACGGGGTGAGATCTTGCGTGGAGCCCCAGATCGAGGGAGATTATCAGTGGTCTTGTATGTCTTCCATTTTCTAATAATTGCTCCCACAGTTGATTTCTTCACACCAAGCTGCTTACCTATTGCAGATTCAGTCTTCCCAGCCTGGTGAAGGTCTACAATTTTGTTTCTGGTGTCCTTTGACAGCTCTTTGGTCTTGGCCATAGTGGAGTTTGGAGCGTGACTGTTTGAGGTTGTGGACAGGTGTCTTTTATACTGATAACGAGTTCACACAGGTGCCATTAATACAGGTAACGAGTGGAGGACCGTGGAGCCTCTTAAAGAAGTTACAGGTCTGTGAAAGCCAGAAATCTTACTTGTTTGTAGGTGACCAAATACTTATTTTCCACCATAATTTGCAAATAAATTCTTTAAAAATCAGACAATGTGATTTTCTGGATTTTTTTTCCACATTTTGTCTCTCATAGTTGAGGTATACCTATGATGAAAATTACAGGCCTCTCTGATCTTTTTAAGTGGGAGAACTTACACAATTGGTGGCTGACTAAATACTTTTTTGCCCCACTGTAAATGATAAATGTCCTGTATTTGTAAAGCGCTTTAGTCGTTCAGACCACTCAAAGCGCTTTAACACTACAAGTTTTACATTTACCCATTCACACCACCCGATGTGTAGATCGGGGGGAGAAGGGAGGGGCTAACATTCACACCACCCGATGTGTAGATCGGGGGGAGAAGGGAGGGGCTAACATTCATACAACCCGATATGTAAATCGGGGTGCAACATGGGGTTCAGTGCCGGGATCGATCCACCAACCTTCCGAACCGCTGACCCACAGCAGGGCACATGTACTGACTTTGGAAAAGGCTCTGCCCCCCCCCCCCTTCCCTCCATTGTTCATAATCACCTCCACTGTCGCAGTCTCTGAAGTCTGCACTGCCCTCTAGTGGATGTGTATATTATTTTTGTGCTGATGTATAAAGAACATTGTTAAATGTAAAACGTCCCAACAGAGAGGAACTTGCAGGTCCAGTCAGGACTCGGGTTCCTTTACTTTCATACAGGAGAGGAGATGTTATCAAACCATGTCTGTGTCTCACCCACAGATGCTGTCGGGTCAGATCCTGGTTGGGTCGGTTGACTGTCAGCGCTTCCAGACATTCTGCCAGAGTCAGGGTGTGAGGGCGTATCCTGAAGTTCGCCTTTACACCAGTAACACCAAGCAGAAAGACCGTTACATGTATGTCTGAGTGTAGAAACAAATCTTACAGCTTCAGAAGACGTCATCAGCTGTTTATCAACACGCCACATGCAGAACAAACGCTTTTGCAGTTATCTGATAAACAATTTTTCTGAACTGAGGGTTCATTGTTGAGGTGATCTGTGGGTTTTTTTTGCAGGACTTATAATGGTTGGCACCGAGATGCACATTCACTCAGAGCCTGGGCGCTCAGGTGAAGTCCAAATTAATGCTCTTTCATTTGTTTCCTTTCCATTCCAACAGTATTTTCTTCCTTCTCTCTTTGCCTCCTCCACGTGAAAGAACCTTGTTGTGTTTCGTGTGTGCAGTGCTTTACCCAGAGCATCGGTGGATCTGACTCCAGAAACCTTTAGATCTCAGGTTCTGTCCAGCCGTGATCACTGGGTTTTAGACTTTTACGCCCCCTGGTGTGGACCGTGTCAGCACTTCACCCCAGAGTTTGAGGTCCTGGCTCGGGTGAGACCCTGTTGATCTGTAGGAATGTTCTGGGTTTTGACCTGAATCACTGTTGAGCTTCTCTGTGCGGGAGATGTTCTTAACGGGATACTATTTGTGTGACTGACAGATGCTTAAAGGGAAGGTCCGATCAGGAAAGATAGACTGTCAGGCTCATCATCAGACCTGTCAGTCAGCAGGAATCACCGCCTACCCAACTGTCAGGTTTTACCTTTACCAGGGAACTAGGAGGGTAAGGACACACACACATAAACACTTCACTCCATGTTTTGTTGTTTTATTTTGTATAAAACTGTTTGGCAGAGTGGAGAGGAACCCGTCTTACCAACGCCACATCAAAGAAACTGATAGATTACACACAGCAAACTTGTGCAATAATAAAAACAGACAGCGACATTCTGCTGCTGCAAACAGTCGGTTCTGTTTTCTGATATTTGTCTAACAGGAAAAACCAACACGTTTCTGAGGTCTTTTCAGCTGCAGCTACCAGGGAAGAGAGTGAATACACACTTTGTAACTGAAGGATCAACATTGTAGCAAAATTATATGGAAATTTGTTATAACACTTTACAAATTTCAATCCAGTTACCTGAAGAATAAAATACATTGCAGGACTTATTTGATCTTTTTTAGTTAAACAAACCAAAAGACCTGCTCGTATGATGTCAGGTAACTTCCTTTGATAAGAGGATGTGAGTCACAACAAAGTGAGTGTATAAACAGGTTGGGAAGAGGCTCATATGAGATTCAGGACAGTAAAACTCTCATTATGGACTCAAAAATGTTGTTAGAGGGAACAAACAATACCACTTTCTTTTTTCTCTATATTTATACTTAGTTTTTTCATCTTACTTTTAAAAAGGCCATTTCACACAAATTTCATGACTTTGTGGTTATTTCTTAAGTATTAACCTGTAATATGAAACATTTTATATCTAATAAACGTCAGGAAACACTGATTAACAGACCTTTTAGTCTGTCTGCGTCAAGATTTGGCTGGTTCCGTCAGGCTTCAGGCTGCAACTCGTTAATATTTATTTTGCTCATTTGCTGGATTCAGACTGGCTAACAAACTAGCCTATTAGAGCAAGGTATACTGTTTCCTGCCCCGCTGCACATGGCAACAAAACACGTAGTCTCTTCTAGTTTGATACGTGTTTATGCTAACAGCTTTTAGCCAGCAGCATGCTAGGTGTGGTTTAAACTGCGGTAGCTAATAAATATTAACAAGCAAAGGAGTTGTGACGAAACAAGTATTGGCCGTTCGAACTCGGGTTTTATCACCACCTATGTAGTTTGAGAGATTAAAACTGGAAGAGAAGTTGTTGACCTGTTTTCACACCCACTATGAAGGTAAGAACACCTGTGGAGCTAAAATATTCAACAGAAACCTCAGAAAAAACGTTTTTAATAGAAGGGCCTCTTTAATTATCGCCCTCTCCGGAGTGCTGCGCTCCCTCCTTTCACTATGAGTGAAGTCACTCATCCAGACCTGACTAAACAATGCACCGATCTTTCTGACTTGCTAACTTTGCATAAGTCTGTTATATAATTTAGATGAAAGTCTCAAATGTCTCAGCTTCCCAAGATCTGATAAATTCCAGTTTTCTATTGTTGATGTTTCATAAATCAAAGCTAGAATAATTTGACTACACTTTAGTTTACATAATATAGATTCGCTGAGACTTTTTCAGTAGAGATTTGAAGCCTGTTAATCTCTAAATGTAATATATAATATACTGTAACATGTCAAAGTGTTGCAGAATTGACCGTCTATCCATCTAAATTCTACAACAGTTCTTTTCCTACATTTTTATGTCTGTGATTACAGTTGTACTCACCACAGTCTAATATGAGGTTCTCCGTCCTGTTTGTACACTCGCTTTGTTGTGATGGACGCCACATGCTTGGCCGTTCTGTCCCCACTGGACCACAGAACCGTGGAACAACTTTGTGCCGTCATCAAAAACACACGACTGCGATCAGCGTTTGTTCTGCCTGCTGATTTGGGTTTAATGGGTTTAGTGTAAATCAGTGTGTGTGTGTGTGTGTGTGTGTGTGTGTGTGTGTGTGTGTGTGTGTGTGTGTGGGTTTGTATTTCTGACCTCCTGGGGACCCTGACTTTTACTATCTTTCTGGGGTCCGAGGGTTCTTGTGGGGACCGAAGCCTGGTCCCCATGAGGGGGACTCCCCTTTTTAGGGTTAGGGGTTAGGTTTATAGGTATGGTGTGAATAGAGTTTTAGTTAGTCTTAGGGTTAGTTATAGATCAGTAATGGTTAAGGTTAGTAAAAGGGTTTGGGTTAGGTATAAATCTAGTTACTAAAATCAATGGAAGTCAATGGATGGTCCCCATAAGGATAACAAAACACATTTGTGTGTGTGTGTGTGTGTGTGTGTGTGTGTGTGTGTGTTTCGTGGCAGCATGAGCACAGCGGTGAGCACATCAATAGCAGGGACGCAAGCACAATTGCTGACATCATCGGACATCGACTCGAACAGCTGTTGCCACGGTTACACAACACACCAAAGGTAAGTTTGTTTTTCAGCTTAGATTCAGACCAAACAAGCAGCAGAACTAGAATTAGAAATTTGTTTTGTTTGTTTCAGGACGAGCTCTGATGAAAGAGGAGTAACGTGGAACAGATCAACAATCTGATTGGTCAGAGGTGGGGAGATGGGTGAATTTGATTGGATCCTACAAGATGATCAGTCGACTAACACTCCATGTTAGGAGCCCAGCTGGAGCCAAGACACATACTGACTGTGTTTGGATGAACTGGACACTTCTATTGTGATTTTATTTGCTCTTATTTTTGTCTCCAATGTTTGTATTTACTCTATGAAGTAAACCCTTGGGACACTGGGAAACTGTGTATGTTACAGACACAACCGTGCACAGACAACACGTTGCTGTACTTTAGTTTTCATGTGGGAACTATTTCAGAATAAAAGTTTCTGGTAAACGTGTTTCCACATGAGTTTCACTACTTTTACTGTTGTGTTTGATCCATGTTTAGAAAAAAGATAATTCAAATTATTAACTGGAGAAAATGATGTTGGAAGTATTATAGCAACTTCATTAAAAATATTTGATGAACTAAATATTTCAACAACCTGAATGTAACAAACTGCTGCTTTTCTGTGTTTTATTTTGTATCTTTTCAAAAATAATCTGCTCTGTTGGTTTGAGGTCATCTTGAGTTAAAAAACAAATAACCACAAGTATATTAAATATGTCAGAAAATAGTGACTTTTTAAAGAGATGATGTTGTTCAATAAATTAAAGTCTTAGGTATTTTATTTTTATAGTTGAATGTTTTTCATGGTACATTCATCCATTTGTCTTCCACATATCTGTGTTGCATCATGGAGGCAACTGGTCTAGAGGGTAAACTCATTCCCTGCTGTCAGGTGCTTCAGGGGTCCTCTGGGACAGCCACGCCTAAAGGTCTCCCTCTTCAGCTTTGCGGCTTCCATCAATCACCATTCGTGTCCACCTACCGGTCCTCCAGCTGGGCTTTTGCAGAACACGGTTGAATTCAATTCCATGTCCTCAATTTTTCTTGAGACACAAGAACACCTTTCTGGAGTAGTGAGCTGAAGATCTGGACGGATCTTTACCGGTTCACCCTTACTGGGTGGCCTGCCTGCCCACATATACACTTACAGACCTAGGTACACCTTGCTAGTACCAGGGTGGACCCCTTTTACCGTCAGAACTGCTGTAATCCTATGTGGTATAGATCCAACAAGGTGCTGGAAGCATTCCTTAGAGATTTTGGTCCATATTGACATGATGGTATCACACAGTTGGTGCAGATTTGTCGGCTGCACATCCATGATGCGAATCTCCCGTTCCATCACATCCCAAAGGTGCTCTATTAGTTTGGGATCTGGTGACTGTGGGGGCCATTGTAGTACAGTGAACTCATTGTCATGTTCAAGAAACCAATTTGAAATGATTTGATATGACATGGTGCATTATCCTGCTGGAAGTGGCCATCAGAAGATGGTACACTGTGGTCATAAAGGGATGGACATGGTCAGTAACAATACTCAGGTTGGCTGTGGCATTGCAACAATGCTTAATTGGTAGCAAGGGGCCCAAAGTGTGCCAAGAAAACAAGAAAATGTCCTCCACACCATTACACCACCAGCAGCCTGAACAGTTGATACAAGGCAGTATGGATCATGCTTTTATGTTGTTAATACCAAATTCTGACCCTTGGAGTTTGAGACCCCGGATTATGGTAGTCCTAATGACAGAATAGTTGAAAACACACTGACTGTCCAGTAGATGACACTGTTGCTCCTCTGTGCACTTCACATAATTCAATGTCCTTCGAATACAGCCTGTCATTCCACAGGAAAATGTTGTAAATTTGTTAGAAATTGTATTAATATAAAAGTAAAAAGAAAAAAAATCCAAGCAAAAAAAAAAACAACTTATGCTGACCAGTTATGTATTGATTTTTGCAGTAATAGCAGTAACAAATAGCAAAGCACAATATTAATAGTGATGATAGTTGTACGTTCTTTTTGTTGGCTCTATGTCTGAAAACCAGCAGGTTTCCCTTCAACTTACCCTCTAAATTTAGCTGAACTTTGATGGGAATGTGTTTTTTTGTTAAATGCACTTCAAGGAAAATGACAAGATACAAGACGGGAGATTTAAACAATGCATTAAATCGTTTAACAGTACAAATCTTCCATATAGAATTCTTTAATTTATTGAAAACTTTGGTCTCCTTTAACACTGAATTAATGTAACATATGCAGGAAAGAATGATGTGAATAAACAAAGAAAAATTGTGCACAAAGACTGGAAAGAGAAGTACTTACAATGTTCTGCTGAACTGTAATTACCTTAAAGACTTAAGGTACTTTCCACTTTAGTATTTTCTGACCAAGACTTTTCCCTGGTTTTTGTGGGCAGTTGGAGGTCAGTACTGACGCAGCACTGCTCCATAAACCCCTGGAACCACTTACTGTGTGCGCGTTCTATTGTTTCATGATGTGAAATGGAGCAACAAGTTAGACAAACACTGGCTGAGGAATTGTGGGAACCAACCTGTTGGCCCTGTGTGTGTTTGGACGATGATGTCAGAAGAAATCTCTTTCTGTGTTGGAACGCTGGAGATTTGGCTGTGCTTGTTCAACTTCGAGAACATTACCTCTTGTGACTCTGTGTGCTAACATTAACACATGCTGACTTTTACAGAGCTGATAAATATGATTAACACGCATCCATTTCATGTCAGTGCCGTGTCACATTAAAATACTTTTTTTTATTGCAGATTCAAATTGTTTTTTATATTACTGAAGTAGCAACTAATGCAAAAGCTCTGAGCTGCAACATTTACTGGATCACGGGCAGATAAATAGATGGAGAAAAGTATTTTATCAATCCAAGGCTTGGGAACATCTTTGCTGAAAAATAGACAAACAGCTTTAAAATGATGCAAAAATACAAACAAAACAGCAAAATATTGGACCTGTACAGGGTGTCCCCCACTTCTCGCCCAATAACCGCTGGAGATAGGCACCAGCTCCCTGTGACCCTGAACAGAAAGAAGCAGGTTCGATGGATGGATTGATTGATTATTCGAAATACGTCAAACTTAGCACTCTGCAAATGATTTAAACTGATTTAAAACTGAATGATTTGTGCAAAATATAATGAAAATGTTGCAAAAGAGGGGCAAAATTTGTTGAGATGACCAATTTAGCTGTAGAATGTATATTACAATGTGTATACATTGTTAAAACATAAGTACTAAATCTAATATTGTGAGTTAATGAGTGTAATATTAACCATAAAAAAATAATTTTAAAATCTGTAAAAAGTTTATATAACTTCCAAAATTTCACTAATCATAGAAGGTCAAATAATAGAACAAACTAAGGACATATTATTACCTCCACCAAGGATGTAATGTTTTCATCAGGGTTTGTCTGTCTGTCTGTTAGGAGGATAACTCAAAAACTTGAGGATGGATTTTGATGAAATTTCAGGAAAGGTCAGAAATGACCCAAAAAACAATCCATTAGATTTTGGGCAACATCTGGATCCAGGAATTTTTTTAAGGATACAGACATAGTACTTTCTACAATATGTCCACTTGGCGGAGGTCTGCACTCTCTGAGTGCTTTTCTAGTTGACAAATACTATAAAACTACTACTACTACTACTACAACTACTATTACTACTACTACTACTACTACTAATAATAATAATATTTATTAATAATGACAATAATACAAACATCAGAAAGGGTTCCTCTATGGAAATTGGACCAAAAGTCTAGAAAACATGTGGTCTTTCAATACCTCAAAAGTAGGAACTCTGACCAAAAAGACTAAAACAAAACCACGTCTAAAAGACAGCAGGATCAAAATACAGCAAATAATGGGTTTGGACAACCGAACAGGACAACAGGATACAAACACTGCGGGAACAAATGAACACTTGAAAAGGAAATTGACCCAATGTTGGTCAAATGTAGTGGAACATAGAAATAAAAGTAGAACTAAATCACCAGTGAATATTTGATCTAATTTATCAGTAAAACATCTGTAATAATCAGCTTTTGAGCCTGTAAACTAAATTATAGGGAAAACAACAAAACACATTATCAAAACAAAAGAGGCTGAACTGTAGCAACAAACGCTTAACACTCTAAAAACTGTTAAGATAACAGTAGACTTCAGGAAGAGCCCTCCCCCTATGCCCCCCATTACATACATAACACCTGTAACTATGGTACACACCTTCAGGTTTCTGGGGACCACCATCTCCCAGGACCTGAAATGGACAGGCAACATAGGATCGGTATCTAAAAAGGCTCATCAGAGGTTGTACTTCCTGAGGTAGCTCAAGAAGTTTAACCTGCCACAGGAGCTGCTGGTGAACTTCTTCAGAGCCATCATCGAGTCCGTCCTCTTCCAGTCCATCACAGTCTGGTTTGGTTCTGCAACCAAACTAGACAGAAACAGACTGCAGAGAACTATAAGGACTGCAGAGAGAATCACTGGTGCTGATCTGCCCTCCATCCAGGACCTGGACTCCTCCATCCAGGACCTGTACTACTCCAGAGTCAGGAAAAGGGCAGGCAGCATCAGTGACCCCCTGGACACGCCCCTGTGGAGCACCTGAGTGAAAAGCCACACATGCACAGGAGGAACATGCAATAAGACCATAGCCAGGACATGAGTACCTTCAGTATTCATCAACTGCATCAACATGTAGCTAGCTAAACAGTTTACACACCAAAACCTGAGAAGCTGTGGACAAATATGAAGACAAAGATATGTCAATAGGTCATAATTCTGCCAACAGAGGTAGTGGTGCAACAACACCCTACAAAACAGGACAAAGAACACCCACTGATATGAAACAAGACTAGTGCCAAATGCTAGGAAATATTAAAATATTAAAAAACAACAAAAGTACTATCCCAAAGTAGCTGTGAGGCTTAAAGCATCAGTGGAATATTGGATGACCTGATGTTGGACAGAACCAGGGCTAAAACAACAAACACAAAACATCAGGGGTTAGAAGATCGTAAAAGACTAAAAAAACAAAAGACATCAGCAAAGAAAACAGAGAAAGATGAGATCAAACTAGGGCTAAATTATCCGAGGAAACAGCTATCAGAGCAAAACGTACAACGAAAAAAAAAAAACAATCAGCAAATATTGGAGCAAACTATGACTAAAACAATAAAAAAGTAACATTTTTAATCTTATTGTAAAATCCTTTCCAACTTTTTTGTGTACTTCTGCCCTCTGGTGTTGAAAAATAATTGAAATCAGCCTTAACTGCTTTCTGCAAGGTCTGTCAGGATGAAAATATTCAGTGAGCGCCTGTTTGCTTTCTCAGCACTCAGAAACATGAATAGAGCCACTCAGCCTTCAGAAACAGACTTCACCTTATCCCCATGCCAGGTGTGTTTTCAGTCAGCTGAAGGAGAGGAGCGGAGGAGGACAGGGAGGTGTAAGAGCAGAAAATCCATGAAAACATTTTCTTCTTCCCTCTCATGGAAACTGCAGCTGAGAAAACACTGCTGTGAATAAGTAGGCAGGAAACACTGGAAGCTCGCCTACATACACACACAGACACACACGTGCATATTTATCAAACATGCACATTGCACGATGGCCATGTCTCACACTCTTGCACTGTTTGGTTAAACTTGACAGTCAGGATTAGGTTGGTCTATTTTAGGCTTTATTTATGTGTTGTGAATTAAGATGGTTGTTTTAAGCTGTTTTAGTTAGTAAAATTATTTTTATGTAAATGTATGTATTTATGTAAGAACTGAAACCGAATATTTTAGAATCAGGAAAGATGGAGTGGCTGGGTCTCATAACAGTTTCTGAAACTGATAAGAAATATCATCTGATTTGTGTCCTTGAACTTGGTCAATTTTATGTGTTTATTGAGAAAAACTTCATATGGTGATAAAATCAACAAAAGCAATAATTACCACCTTTTATAGACAGAAACACCTACATTTCAATGCGGTTATAAGAAAAAAGTAATGAGAAAATTTGACTCCACCCACCTTAAGTTTTAGACTTTAGGATAGAATAAAAACAACGATTTAAAGTCAACCGTACAAGCCCAAACACCAGATTCCACCATGTCAGTATTTTTTTTAACAAAAATTAAGCCAAACCAAAAAAAACTATATGTGAAAAACTAAGAGAGCCAGAAGGACCCAACATGTTGATTTTGGTAAATGTACGAAACTTTTGAGAAGCCATGGAGACACAAGCTAAGAAGGTCTGGATCATAGCAAGTTGTCATCACCCTGATGCAAAGCCAGGCCAGGTATCCATCAGTGACCCAGGTATCCATCCAGCTCAGAAAGGGCCAACAAAGATGAGAGCTCCAAACCCAGTCTAACAACTATCCCACCCTGTACTGCTGATCACACCCCGAGACATGCAATTCTTATGTGCATAAAACCTTAAAAACCTTATCCGCTCATATGGTCAAGGAAGCGATATCAGCCCCGAGCTGCCTCAGGTCTTATCAAGAGAAAAACCCTGCTCACTTCTTCATTGTTGCTCTTATAGTCTCCCTCCCTCTCCTCCAGACCGGACGTAGAATGTGGAAATATATTGCAGCTAGTGTTGCATAACTCTGTATTATTATATCTCTATGTTCTGTAAGTGTGCAGCACTGTGCTGATATTTCGATTTGGTGGAAATATCTTACACCCTGCAGTTTAGTTGGAATGGTTTTGAATTAGTTTGATCACTCTGGGGTTTAATTTTCACATTGTAGGGAGTTGCTTACAGTCCCATGAATCTTATACCTTCAATTGATTTTATGTGCCAGGCTAATGGGAATACGAAGCTGTTTGGACATGGGCTAAAAGTCTTTACCTTTAACATGATATCTAAAGGCTGTATGCTGTTGCCTTGCAGTGTGAAGGTGCTAGGTTATAAAACTTGGCCGGGACCTTTCTGCATGGCGTTTGCGTGTTCTCCTCATGAATGTTGGGGTTTTCTCAGGTGACTTTAGCTTCCTCCTTCCTGAATTAGCAACTCTAAATTGTCACTAGATGTAAGTGGTTTGTTGTCTACATGTGGCCCTGTGATGAACTCCACCTCCCCCCCAATGACCACCATAGATAGGCAGGTATAGATAATGGATGCATAGTTAGATATATAAAATTTGCTCATGAATGATATCAAAAACCCCAAAGCATGTTTGTTCCCTTTAAACAGGGTCTATATGAGAATTAAATGACTTATTCTGGTCCAAATTAACACTAAGGTTCCTTATATTAGCACTGGAAACCAATTCAATATCATCCAGTGAATGACTACACAGCTTGTTCTTGAGGTATTCAGATCCAAAGACCACAGCCCCAGCTCTGCATTTTAGTACTGTGCGTATTCAAGCTAATGTGCATGTTTTTGAGAGCAAACCAAAGTATCTGGAGAAAACATCCACAAGCACATGGAGTGCATGCCAACTCTAATCACAGAAGGCTTCAGCATAAATTCAAACTGGAGACTTTTTACTGCAAACTAACAGTACTAACCTGCTCCCATGTGCATCCCTACCTTGGGTCGTTAGCGGTCATGTCCTGTTATTTATTTATCTGTTTAGTTGTATGGATAGTATCATTTCTTTTTTGAAATGTGTACCAATCTTCAGAAAATTGGTATACACAGGTTTTATTGGATCCACAATCCTTGTAAATTAAAATCACATGATCTTTTAAGCTACAGTGCAGTACATTCTATTTGTACTGTAACTTATTCATTCCACCTAAGGGCACAGGTGAAGGAGTCCTAAACAGCTGTTTCTCATTTATGGAAAATGTATTTCAGTGGCTTATTTTGAACTAAACCATACTTGTATAAAAAATTCACAACTAATGCCTTGAGCAGGCCGTCCAAGAACCAGAGCTAGGTGCCTATTTTTTGTCCTACTTTGCATGTGAATAGATCCAAATAAGAACTTGAAGCTGACACCCATTTTCCACTGCAGCATTCTGTAGTCATGATGTTTCAGTTATTTATTGTCCCAGTTGCTGAGGTGGACAGACATGGGAAAATATTAAAATAACAATTTAAGGTTGAGTAAAAATAAATTTTTATGGTCATTTTGTGTCTGTTTGGGTTGAATCTGCATTTTTTTCTCGCAATGTTGTTTCTATCTATGTTTAAAATCTTCCTGAGATCAGCCACTCTTTTCAAGAAGATAAAATAAGCATTTTCAGTGTTAAAAGCACTAATATAAAGTATCTTAACTCTTTCTAACATAGGCAAAAAAAGGAAGAAATAATTAGACCACAGCAGGAAATTATAGTGAAAATGTTTGTCTTCTTCTGTAAAAACACACATTTGTATGTATAATAGAAGTTAATGGGAAATGCAACAAATAACTATGTGTATTAAAACTGTGCATTTACACATTAATCCCTTGCCCATCAGCTTAAATATCTTCTTTCAACAAAAAACGTGTCACAAATAGTCCGAATATGTCAGAAGCATGACTCAAATACACACAATGCGTAACTTAGTACCACATTTTAGGCTAGCTTTTGGTTATTGATGTTGTCATCAGTTGTATCAACACCCCTATTCCTGATTTTACAGCCTGTCCTTTAGTGTATTTTTCTTCCTAGTTTTATTCTTTGTTTATTGTTTATATTTTCTATTTTGCTTTATTACTTGATTTGCATACAGAGCTTTGGTCAGCTGTCATGCTGTATGTTGAAAGTGCTCTATAAATAAACTTGACATGTGCACAATCATTTGATTGGCTGGTGTTTGTGCTGCCAGTTGAAAAGTTGAACTTTATCTAGTTGTACATGTTAAGCAAAACTTCCATAGAGTTGTGACATGCAAATTCTATCTCATCATCCCATTCAAACTGATAGATCAATTGTCATAAACAAATTAATTTGGATTTTAATATATCAAAAGGGTGTTTTTGATATTAATATTCAGCAGTTTCACAGCTGAAATAGAACCAACAGGAAACAGTACATATTAATTCTATTGAAAACTTTCTTTAAGAACATAGTCAATAAGAAGTAAAACTATTAGTGGTGATAGCTGCTGAAACACCATTCATTCATTCATTCATACATATTTTCTTATTTATTTATTTTTAATGAGTCTTTCCTGGAATACTCAACTTCAGGTTGTCTCAAGAAAATAATACGACTGAGAATTTTAGAAACTAAATCTATTTATAGATTGTTTATGTTTATTTAAATGGAACTAAAAGTTACTAAGTAATCCTGTTTATGTAACAGACATAAGGAGTTTTTACACCAGGGACTTTGGGCTCAACGTCCTGCCTACTAACCCACAACAAGAAGGTATTTCAGAATCAGATAATTAATTGCAGCTAAACATTAAAATTGAATAAGTTGAAGATACTATAACTTATGTGCTAGGTTCCTGTGTCCAGGTATTATATATATTAATAGGTAAAACTTGCAGCTACAAACACATGCACATTTTTTCTCCATTTATTGTGGCGTTACATGCAGATATTATTTATTTAAAATATATTTCATAATGATGTAGAATCCTTAAAAACATTCCTAGATCCAGACGGGGATCCAGATCCCCCCAAATCTAATCACTTTTTCTTAGGGCCATTTCTGACCTTTACTGAAAATCTAATCAAAATCCACCCAGAACTTTTTGAGTTATCCTGCTAACAGACAGAGAAACAAACAAACCAACAAACCCTGGCAAAAATACAACCTCCTTCATAGTTAATCTTTCTAACATCAAACAAAATAAATCTGTACTGTTGAACTTTTATTTGTGTCATAAATGTGTTGTATACTGTATATGCAATATACAATTGTATTTTTCACATACAACAGCAGCTTGGCAAAGTAACAAGAGTGTGTGTTTAGCCAACTGCTGGCAATCCTAAACGTTAAAGTCTTTTAACATGTAAAATAGTGTGGCTAACCCTAACCAAGTTTCTAAAGAGAAGAGCAACAAGAATTAGTTACCTTCTTGCATATTTGTGTCTCTTCTTTTAAATTCTCACTTAGTTTTTATCTCTGATACAACTGAACCTCTACATTTTAAGTATTCTTAAGCCCAATTAATAAGAAGAGGTGAGGTTATTCTAAAGTGCATTTGCATTCCCTCTACAGTGTTGGGAAAAATGATTTACCCATTTACAGATCCTTCTGTCCTAAAGTAGTAAAGCAGCCCCAGATCATCACACTACCACCACCATGTTTTACAGGGATCATCATGTTTTCTTTTAGCAGATGTGAGATATGCCTTTATATTCCTTTTGGCCAGCAGAGGTTTTTACCTTGGGACTCTCCTGCAGATGCATTTCTTCGCTAGTCTGTCTTATTATTAAATCATGGACACTGAACTGAACTGAGGTGTGGGAGGCTTGCAGAGTTTTAAATGTTGATCTGGGATGTTTTATGTCCTTCTGGATGAATCATCCATGAGATTTTGGAGTAATTTGGTTAACCAGCCACTCTTTTGAAGGTTCACCACTGTTCCATGTTTTCTTCATATAAGTATAGTGGCTCTATGGTTCATAAGATCTTTTGAGGATGATAGATCTCAGTGGCTTTGTTTCTCATCTGGTCTTGGATGGGGGTAATTGCTTTTATGTTTTTAATAAGGTCATGGATGTTTGACAGCTTTTTCTGCTAATAAATGAAAACTTAATTCAAAAACTGCTTTCTAAATCTAATTAATGAGACCCTTTCTGTTGAATATTTTAGCTCCACAGGTGTTCTTACCTTCATAGTGGGTGTGAAAACAGGTCAACAACTCTTTTGTTCGTTAGTATTCGGCAGCTCCCGCAGTTGAAACCACGCCTAGTGTGCTGCTGGCGCGGCAGGAAACAGTATGCCTTGCTGTCATAGGCTAGTTTGTTAGCCAATCTGAGTCCAGCAAATTTTAATAATGAACATTAATGAGTTGCTGCCCGAATCCAGCCGAATGTTGATGCAGATAGATTAAAAGGTGTTAGGTAATCAGTGTTTCCTAACATTTTTTAGATATAAGATGTTTCATATTACAGGTTAATACCTAAAGAGGCCCTTCCATTAGAAACCGTTTTTCTGAGGTTTCTGTTGAATATTTTAGCTCCACAGGTGTTCTTACCTTCATCTTTCAGTTTTTATCTCTCAAACTACGCAGGCGGCGATAACACCCGAGTTCGAACGGCCTGTACTTGTTTCGTCACAACTCCTTTGTTCGTTAGTATTCATCAGCTCATGCAGTTGAAACCACGCCTAGCAGTCTGCTAGCTAAAAGCTGTAGCATAAGACGTAGCAAACAGGAAGACACGACGTCTGATGTTGCCATACGCAATCTGAGTCCAGCAAATCCGAATAATGAATATGAACGAGCTGCTGCTCGAGGCCTGACGGAAGGAGCCAGAACCACCCGAATTTTAATGGAGACATATTGAAAGGTCTGTTAATCAGTGTTTCCTAACTGACTCAACTTAAATATAAAATGTTTCAATGCTTAAAAAATAACCACAAAGTCATGAAATTTGCGTGAAATTAAGAAGACAACACTTTTTCACATCCCTGTACAGTCTGTTTAACAAGTTCAAAGACTAAAAATATGCCACATCTTAATGAAAATCCAAGGATGAATGAAACAAATGTATGCAAAACTCTACACAGAGACATACAATCACACTGACAAGAGTATGTTTTAAGGCTTTTTGTGTTTTAATGTCATTTTGTGGGTTCGAGGTGCATATATTCATTATTAAAGCCATTTTATCGTTATCTTAGGTTTCTCTCATTGTGTTACATAAATACATTGGTGTTAGCAGAAACAGAGTTTCTTGCAATCATATTGTGTAACACAAAACAATTTACATTATTTATAGGCTCTTTAAAATTCATGTTGCCATTTTGAGTGGCGATAATACTTTTATTTTCATAAATGCAGTTTTAGATTATTTTAACAATTTCATCTCTAGGAAGTCATTTGGAACATCCTTGCAGTCGCTTGTGTCATCCATCCATTCACAGCTGGATCTTACACCACCTTTTCTGCTGTAATAGTTGTTAATGCTGAAGTTTCTCTGTTTCTTTCTTGAACATTCTTGCATTTTTGAGTTCAGTGTAGTTCATGTAATGACTTTGGAATCATCAGGACCAAGTTCAAATGACATTTGTATTATTTATATATCTTCTATTCAATGAACATTCTAACATTTTTAAAACTGGAACCACAGCGGGGAGAGGTGGAGCCAAGATGGCCTCCAGAAAAAAAGAATTGTTGGTAAAAAAAGGAAATAAACAAACAAAACAACAATTAAACAAAATAAACAAACAAAACAAAAAAAACCATCACACATTTTTCTCTTTGGCTCTACAATGTTTAAGACAAAAGCTTTGAAGCTACAGCTTCTCTCTCATCTTATCTGAGTGCTTCAGGTGCAAACACAAACACACAAAAACTGAAAAAAAGACTTACTAGATACTATTTGTGCAAAGAAAATAAATGGCAAAAAATGGACTCCAAAGAGTCTGATAAATGAAGAAATGAACTACATTCAGCTACAACAGCCTGCGATAGTGCAATATTGACGAAAACACACATACACACATTCACACAGTCAAAAGCACACCCAACACATACGCACAGTCAGATCTCAGTGGCGACTCCGGCGTTGTCCTGTGGATGCCTGCAGGATCTGATCCCATCTCTGGACAGACAGACAGAGTAAAACTAACATTAGACATTCTACGTTCTTCAATAAAATAAGAAATAATGACAGAATAAAATGTGATATACCGTTTCATTTGGTACACTGGTTTTATTTGCCCCTATTATAAACTATTATATTAAGAAAGTAAAATGCAGGGAGCAGACACAGAGTTCTCATAGTGTCTCAAAAAGTAAAATAGAATTGCCAATAGTATTGCTGAGTAAGCAATTAATTATTTGACTGGAATGAAGTTGAACAACATAGAAACAGAAGTTTGTCTTATCATTGAAATTATGGCTTTATTTCATATTTACTTGCGGGCCACTTTTTTTAAAGAGGCCATTCCCTTAAACAC
The DNA here is from genome assembly GCA_006937955.1 of Pachypanchax playfairii. Lineage (NCBI taxonomy): Eukaryota > Metazoa > Chordata > Actinopteri > Cyprinodontiformes > Aplocheilidae > Pachypanchax > Pachypanchax playfairii. The sequence continues at coordinate 394,635 of SSNP01000257.1, read as the reverse complement.
GTTTTTTCTGAGGTTTCTGTTGAATATTTTAGCGCCACAGGTGTTCTTGGCTTCGTACTGAGTGTGAAAATGGTATAATAACTTCTCTTTCAGTTTTTATCTCTCAAACTACGCAGGTGGCGATAACACCCGAGTTCGAACGGCCTGTATTTGTTTCGTCACAACTCCTTTGCTTGTTAGTATTCATCAGCTCCCACAGTTGAGACCACGCCTAGCATGCTGCTGGCTAAAAGCTGTAGCATAAACATGTATCAAACAGGAAGTTACTTAGTGTGCTGTTGCCATGCGCAGTGGGGAAGGAAACAGTATGCCTTGCTCTCATAGGCTAGTTTGTTACAGAAAATTAGCACAATGAATATTAATGAGTTGCCAAGCAGTCAGATTAAAAGGTCTGTGTCAGTGTTTCCTGATGTTTTTTAGATATAAAATGTTTCATATTACAGGTTAATACTTAAGAAATAACCACAAAGTCATGAAATTTGTGTGAAATGGCCTCTTTAAGTGCACCTGTTTATTTGCATGGTAATGCAAATACAAATGACATGACAGCAGCTCAGTACATTTAGGAATCTAGATGTGGAGAAGACAGCCTGCTGAAGTTCAAACAGAACATCAGGATACAGAAGAAACGGAATGAGGATTATGGTTGATGATGATACAAGACCAATTAGTCTGACTATTTTAAAAACTACTGAGATTTTCATGTCCAACCCTCTTTCAGATTCACATGAGATGGTCAGAAAAAGAGAAAATATCTTGTGAAAGTCAGTTATATCGATAAAAATGGCTTGACAGGGATAGAGGTCAGAAGAGAATGGACCAAATGGTTCAGGGTGATAGAATGGCTGCAGTCACTCAGATAACCAGTTCTTACAACCAGAATCTGAACACACAACACACTGAACATTGAAGCAGACACCAGGTACCACTACTGTCAGGTAAAACAGGAGCGTATAGACTTTGATATGAACAATGAGAAAGCATGGATCCATCCTGCCTTAAATTATATCAATTAAAAAAAACGTTATGTAACTTGCATCTGTGTATTGCTGCCCATACTGTTGCATTTTTGAGAACTTTTAACAAAGAAGCACTGTTACTTTTTCTCTAATACATCCAGATGTAGAGAAAAGGTGAGAGAAGAACACAAACCAAGAGTTTCTTTAAGTTAAATACTCCTGCTCCTGAATTATTTACACACCTTGACCTTCCTGCGCATTCTGTCCTTCCACTTCTGAGCAATGGAGCTGTCAATCAGAAGCAATCTGCAAACAAAACCAAAAACAAAATTTGCATACTGAATATTTGCCCAGGATTCATTTTAGAACAGCCTAAAGAGTAATTAAGAGGGATTTTAACAGAACATTTTTGACTTAAGGATAGACTTAAAACTTTCCTTTTTGCACAATCCTATAGTCAGGGTTAGCTTGGGTTCTCCTGAGCTTTCCCTTTAGTTATACTGCTATAGGCTTAGACTGCTGGAGGACATACTGACCACGTTTCTTCCCTCTGCTGTATTTACTCTCCATGTTATTGCTATTAATTTTATCTCTGTTTATCTTTCCATGGACATGACGACTGGCCCAAATCCATCAGTGTTTGTCTGTGTCTCTTTCCTGTCAGCTCAGACCCCAGTCGGCTAAGACAGAAGGCCGCCCATCCTGAGCTGGGTTCTGCTGGAGGTTTCTTCCTGTTTAAAGGGAGTCAGGGTTGTACTTTCTCAGGATGCAGGATTGTGTTGAATTGATTATTCAATCCACTCGACTGGTTTCATAGATAGAAAATGTTTTATTTATACTAATTCATCTGGTATTTCTGTAAAGTGCCTTGAAATGACTTTGTTTTAAACTGGTGCTTTCTAAATAAACATAGATTGAATTGAACTGGACAGTCAAAGCTGATGTCTGACAATGCTCCAGCTACCTGGTAGGCCAAAAACCCACCAAACAACAGAAACAGAAAACCAGAAAATTTTAATTAAAGACATGTTTCTAACCAATGTCTGTGTAAAAGCTTGATATCAACAATTACACTAATATATTACTGAAACTCCTGCTCATACCTGGACCTCTCCTCATTCTCATATCCCATGATAAGGTACTCCTCCCCAGGAGCAAGAGGGGGACATAGGCAGGAAGATGAGTAGTAAAGTGTATGAGTCTCCTTTGGAATGTTGACCAAAGAGGACTTGAGCACCTCCTTCACCTCCACCACGGCTCTGGGCTCCATACCGCGATTCCTCACCTCCTTGACCTGTGCTCTGATAACTGAAAGAGAGGATCAGTAGAACACACTGAATTTATACAAACCTCAAAAACTAGTACAATTCCTAGAATCTGAAGAACAGTGTATCCTGATTTTTCCTCACAAATTTGTCACATTTTCAATGTCAGATGATCTTTTTTAACCTTTAGTCAGTTCTCATTTATTTTTACAGGTTTTCAACCCTTCCCAAAGTTGTCTCACATGTCTTGTGCTTTTGGACTTGTGGGAATTGATTTGAGAAAGCTTAGACGAACAGTTACATTCCTGTTCTATCTAAAAACTTACTAAAAGTGAGTTTGTGTTTACTTGATGGACGAGGCAAAACCCCCCAAAAACTTAAATCTTTTCTAAATGGTTTCTGTGGCCAAAAGCATTAATCAGTCTTCCAAGAAAATGTTTTTGGTATTTGGCAACTCATGCCTGTGAGGAATTGTGAAAGTCTTGGGGTTTTTGTTCCCTCATTGTTGCTAAGCTTACAGTTAGTGCACCATCACAGGGCCACATAGGAACAAACAACCATCCACGCTCATGCCTCAAATCAATTTATAATGACCATAACATACATGTTTTCATAATAATAGTTAGCCTTGTCACAGAGCATAACAATCAGCAAATTCTACAATTTTTCTGACTAGCAACTGCAACAATCGACTCAGGTGACAGGATTTCCAGAATCAAGTTCTAACCTCTGAACTTCGAACTTCCGCTTTTATTATTGTCCAAGAAAATACGATTGAGTAGGACCAGCAATGGAACCCGAAAATTTAAGCCAAAGCAATCCAAGCACTCTTTCATGGCTGGTTCCAGTACAAAGAAAAATAAAAAATTGACCTCAAATGAATGTTTAAGGTGTGTTGATTCACATACACTTTACTTTTCAAATTTGCTATGTCATGTTTAAGAAACACCATAATAGTGTGCAAGTGAGTAGGTGGGACTGGTTAGTCCCACCTCTGTTCTGTTGCAAACCCAGACTTCAAAAATACAACAACATGTAACCACTTGTAAACATGTGAAATAAGGCAGACACCCTGGTCCACCTTTACATATGCCAATAATAAATAAAGCAGAAAACCCATTACGGATTATATAATTAATAGTAATATTCTGATACCAATACTAGCATCGGGAGAGGCCCAGATACAGCACTAAAACGCTAGTATCTGTATCGGTGATAACTAACAAATAACTCGCCGATACCATTTATCTATACTAGTATAGAACTTTGGACACAGCACCACTTGTAGTCTCCTGGCATTCTCTCGCCCGACACTCACTACTGTGTGATCACGTGTTCAGTGCAGGCGGAGCGAAGCTTTCACTATTGGCCTGGAGCCGGGGGAAGCTTTTTTCATGCTGTGGAAAAACTAACCAGCATGTCACAAATATTTCAGCATAGAAACTCCAGTAAGTACGTGCAAAATTTGTGGCGTGAAAGTTGCGAGAGGTGGAACTAAAACATTTGAAAGTGAAATGTGAACGAACATAAAGAGTTTGACGCGGCAGTGAGCAAGAGAAAGGCAGATGGACCGCAGCAGCAAACTCTTGTCAGTTCTCTTCAGAGGACGCACCAGTGGGATGAGAAGAGTGAAGCAGCAAGAAATATGTCCGAGAAAATTACTGAAATGATTGTGCTTTATAACCTGCCTCTCTCGTTTGCTGATAGCATGAGATTCTGACTTATTGTGGCTCATGGAATACCAAAACACTTGGTCCTAGGCCACAAATATTTCACAGATACTGCTGTCCCTGCAGTCAAAAAAAAAAAAAAAAATGGTAAAGCAGCACTTATCAAGGAACTTAGAAAAGGCATAAGTTTCACCACTGATATCTGGAGCAGCAACTTTCCCTGCAAAGTTTAACCACTCAGACAACCTGGAAAGTGTTGCGCTGCATGCAAATGAGTTCAAAGGATCCCACGCTGGTGAAGCTATTGCAGGAGTAATACAGAATATGCTGCTTCACTGGAGTCCATTAACTTACTCTTGTCTTTTGTAATTTTTTTTTTTTTCACTAGTCTTTAACTGGAAAAAATACTACAGCTATTTGAGATCTGTTTCAAAAGCACTGTAGAAATAATTTTACATCCAAGTGAGTATACAATTGTTAGAATTAGAAGGAAAAGGGCTCTTTTATTTGTGTTCTTTCAAACGGTGCGGTATTGGTAAGGTATCGTATTGGCCGATACTGTAGAGCTAGGTATCGGAATCAGTATGGGGAGCCAAAAATTGCTATCGCTAATAATTAGCTGAAGTGAATGGTAGTTTTGTCAGATAATACAGTGTTTTATTAAGCTAAAAAAATTATGTTTCTTTGATATTTTACTGAATTATAAATAAAAACAGGCTGCCTGTTTAGTAGCAATTTTAGATGTTTCAGCCTTTTAGTGCAAAATTTTACCTGTTTCAGGAAATGATTTGGTGCTTAAATAAGCAATATCATACTGCTTCTCACACAGCTTTACCTGGTGTGCTCTCATAAATGTATTTTTTATATGGTACAGCAAAATCTTCAAAGTAAAGGATTTTAAGTTTTAACTTCACAAAATCAAAAAAGTCCCAGATGGCTCACCGTAGTTGTAGTTGTTCTTCAGGTACGTTTTCTGTCCCATTCTGACCGTCTTACATTTGCAGGGATCTACACACGTAAAGAACATGTGAACTTCATATGTAATTTTTAAAACCGCCATAAAAAGAGATATTGATCAAGCTCCACCTCCTTAAAGGCTGTTTCAGGGCTCCTTTGCATTCAGGTGCTATGGAAGAAGATGATGTACAACCTACTTTGGATCAATGTTGTAAATATTGATCTAAATATTTGATGACATATGACAGATGGACTGAGATTAAGTGCACAAACATCCTATCTATTCTGTGAATCAATATATTTTAACTGTCCTTCCAAAAAAATTATGCTTTTTGATCTCAGCAGTACTTTAGTACGTATCTTCAACTGTAATAAAAGAAATAAACGCACGTTGTGAAATTACATATTTGTCTCAACAGATTTTTGAAAATTTTTCAAAATATGAAACCATAATTAGTGACCTTTTGTATGAAGCTAAATTTGCTATATTCTTCTTCAGCTTAAAGCAAATGAGTACATAAGATGCATTTCCTGTCCAACTTTAGACAGATGTTAAAAGAAAGACACCTTACCTCCATTGCAGCTCGAGTTGTTCATCGGAAAGTCATGATTAGAATCTATAATGAAATAAAATCATCAATAATCTTTTTTTTCAATCTTCTGATATCAAGCCAAACAGGTTCCTTAGGATTAACATTTAGCGATGTACAATGTGTACAGTCACTCAGCTAAATGAAGAAGTTGGTTAATTACTCTTTAGTTACTCTTTAATTTGAATTACTTTAATACACTTATTGTTTTTAATTATTTAGACAATACATTTTTTAAGTTTTCCAGGGAGGGAGAAATATGACATTGTTATTTACAGAGTTTTTAATGTGCTTTTTGCTAAACAAGCTTTGTTACTTTTTTATATCTTTAAAATATCCAAAATACTCTATGTTCTTTTTTCTAATATTAAACTTGGCCAGCTGACTGCTTCCACTTTCTTCCACTTAAACGCTCTGTGACACTTCTGATATTATGCCAAAGTCCCAAAGACTTAGATGACAAATAGAGGCTAAAAGATCATGAATGTCAATGACGTTTCTCACATGTTGCTTAATTTTTGTTGGAAAGGAACAACAACGTCCTGGTGTCAGTTGCTTGATTTTATGGGTCTGGTAGTGTAAGAAGGCCTACGGTTAGTTTGTGAAATTGAGCTCAGCTTCCTAAAAAGGGGCTTAATCACAGTTAATTCACAATTTATCAGGGGGTGAAATTTTCACACAGGTTGGTTTGAAGGGTATTTTTGTCCTTAATAAAGGAAATCATCATTGGCTTATCTGAAATACTGAATTGTAACAAGTAAAAATAGAAGAATTCTATAAAATGGCAAATGTTTTTTTTTTTTTTTTACAGCACTGTATATTTATGAATTATCCAACCAGCATTTGGAAGTTCAACCCCAACCAAAAACCAGCCAGCCAGGATTCAGTACAGGTAAGTCCTGTCGCCAACATATAAATGAATAGCACATTGGCTTGACTTAAAGATGGAACTCATAAAATTTTCAATTCATACAGTTCTTATCAAGTGGTTTGATGTTCACATGTTCTTGTTTTGTTGTATATTAACCAGCCTAACTGTGTGCAGGTGAGTAGGTAGTACTTTCAGTTTGCAGACTCTGGTTTCAAATTACAACATAACAGAATCTGTAAATGGGATATTGTGGCTTCACTTTTCAACATCAGAAGATGGAGTAGAAGTTTTGGCTATCGTTTATACTTTTTCTATATTATCTATATAGTTCCATGATGCATGTACTTGCATTTCCTATATTTATTGTTATTGATCTCTAAATGTATTTTGTTATGAAGCTTGTTGGACTTTTGATTTTATATTAATGAGCTTAGCTTAATTACTTATTTATATTCCTGAATGGCAAAGTATTACCTGAGTTACACCTGGAAGGGCCCTGGTTATATGGATCTGTAGAGACAGAGAGACAGTAATCACTATTTAAACAGAAAAAGAAAATCACATGTGCTTCACTGTAAAACAAATGCAATTATTTGCAAACCTCATAAACCCATATTTTACTGCCAGTAGGAACATAAACAACAAGTTAGATCTTGAAACGCAGATATTTTCCAATTAACAGGAAATGTTAACAGATTTTAGACAAACATCCCAATTTCAGCAGGACAACAGTAATTTGGACAAATATCAAACAACAGGGCTTATTTTGCATTTTACACTTTAACATTCAGAATCTATCATTTTGGTTCTTAATTGCACTGTTTTATAGGGAAGTTATGTTTGATATTTTTATTTCAATACCTTAAACGTTTTTAAATAGACAACATATTTTGATATGTAAAATAAGTTTTTCATACAGTGTTTCGTTAAGTTATGCATTTTGTACTTTTTTATTTTGTAGTTATCTATTTTCCGTGCTTTGATGTTCCAATTGTTAAAAAATAAAATAATTATAGTTCATTATTTGTGTTCTTCCCCTTTTGTTTTAGTCTTTCAAACAAAAGTACCAATAAGGATACAGATAAAGTACCGGATCGATAAGGAGTGTTGTTAAGAGTAGTAGTATCGATAAATCCTTAACGATACTCATCCCTACTGGTGATCCAGGGTTTGTTATTGGGAAGCACTTCACTGTTCTGGTGGGAAGGATGTTGTGCATGCAGAAGTTTAAATAATCAGTTGCATACTCAGTCATAGCATTGATGTCCTCTCCACCTTCCTATGACCTCCTTACAGTTATTTTGATCACATGTTGTATCTGAACAATGGGTTAATACACTGATCTGAGAAAAACAAGATTACGATCTACCTTTCAAAGAGTAAGTCATGCAAAGGACCTGTATGCATCCCTGATATTTGCATATATCAAGTCCAGTGTTTTGTTCTCTCTGGTGGAGCAGCTGACAAACTGTTGAAATGTTGGCAACGAGAGGCATGATTAAAGTCACCTGATATAGCCACAAATGCGTTTGGGTGTTGTGTCTGTAGTTTAGCAACAGTTGAGCCAATAGTGTCACATGCAGACTTGGCGTTAGCTGATGGTGGAATGTAAACTGCTACCAAAATAACACTGGTGAACTTCATTGATAGATAATATGGTCAAAAAATAAACAGCTAACAGTTCATTATCTGGATTACAGAAATTATATTTGATCACAGCATGGCCTGAATGACACCATCTTTTGTTAAAAAGGACAACAATCCCACCTCCATTTCTTTTGCTGCTCTTCAAATCTCTGTCTGCTTGTATTGTTTGAAAGTCAGAGACACACTGGAGTCCGGGATCTGCTCTTTCATCCATGTCTTAGTGAAACACATGATACTGCATTCCTGATACTCTGGCTGGGTTTTCAACAGTGTTTCAAGTTCATCGATCTTATTAACAAAAAATCTCACATTTGTCTCCTTACCAATGGAAGAAAGTTTAAACTTCATCTTTCACTCTCTTCATTTTGCTCCTTTTCTGCAGCCACTTCTTCTTCTCTTTAACTCATCAATGGTCTCAATTTGAGTATTATTTGAGCCTTAGAAATGCTCTTTCTTGCAAACAAGTCTCTCGTTGCTATGGTTACACATTGTAACAAGCAGGAAAAGAAGTGACAAATTAAACAAATCAAAATCAGAATAGAAAGTAATTCAAAAGAGTCATATTTCCAGAAGGAAAATCTGTAAGGAATATTAAACAAAATTAAAAACTGCTAGCAATGTCACAGACCTACTCAACCATCCAACAAGCTGCCACACTGTATCTAGAATTCCTCTAGAATTATGCAAGACAATTTGAAAATGGGCAGCAATGACTTTCCTCTTCTGATAGATTTGTGTGTTTGTGGGTACTATGATCATCCAAACCAGACTCTCACTGAAAATCCCTGGAAAGACTAGAATTCAAAGGAACCTCCGTGAATCAACAAAGCACACTGAGAGAAACTCCCTAACCCTGCTGAGTCGAGCTGAGCTGAACCAAACCAAGCTGAGCCAAAGCAGCTCAGAGATACATGGGTGTATCGTTATGGAGGTCAAGGGTTCACAGCGTTTCTAAACATTGTTTTTTTTTTTTTAGAACTTGCCAGGCCTCGGCCTGTTTTGAGAAGCAGAAGACAGTGAGGGTTTTATTGAGAGTAAAATAAGTGGGCCGCCCATGTCAAGGAGCTCTTTGAGAGAGTCAGTGGGAGTAAAATCAGAAGGGAAATGACTCATACTGTCTGTTTGCGAGGTAACAGAAACAAAGTGCCAGATTAGGAACATGGTCGAAAACACTGATATGTCTCAGGAACACAAGGTCAACTGACCCTGATGTCATTGAGAAGAATTTGTAAAGTTGATAATACCGACACAATCCCAGGTTTCACAAGAACATGAGTAGGTTTTTATGGCTTTTCGTCTTTCTTATTAATTTATTTATTTTTTGATATCGTGACTACGTTGCAAGGAAAAAATATGTGGTTTAGTTATGTGTTATGCAGTCCAAAGGTTAACCTCAAACTGTGTTGAAATGCAACCAACATTCTTTAAACAACCCAAAATGTATTTAAATGATTCCATTATGGTGATGGAAAAAACAAAGAAAACCCAAAAGACATAAATTTACTGTGTAAGCTGTCTAAATTCCATTAGTTAAAAAAATCTCTTTCTTTAGAGACACAGTTCAAAACTCCTGATTATCTCTAGGAGTTTTCTTAAATTCACATAAACGGCAAAAGTGTTTACATACTACAACCTATTAATATTGCATGTTTATAGATCTTATGAAGTTCCATAAACATGTGATGTTTAGAGGCTGTAAAATATAAACACTTTTTTGTAAGTTGCTTACTTGCTTTTCTGGCTTTGCTTATCTCTCGGAGCACAGTGTCCATTTATTTTTTATACATATTCTAACTACTTTAAGAATGGTACAGTACTCTGTTTTATAACAATGGTACGTGTTGTTTTCTTCTTTTTCTTTGTAAACATTGTGTGTGGTTCTGTTATGTTCTGTGTCCTATTCGGTTTGTATATCTGTTTGTCCACTGCTGCTGTTACGACCAAATTTCCCCTTGTGGGACAATTATAGTATTCTATTCTATTCTATTCTATTCTATTCTATTCTATTCTATTCTATTCTATTCTATTCTCAGCAACCACAATAAGACACAGCAGACATCAAAATTTCATCAAAACTGACACTCTGCAGCCATGCTAATTTTCAGATACCACCTGAAAGCTATATGGTTAACATGATGTCTGAGCTCATGGATGATTAGGAATGATAAATGTCTGAATCTATGAATGTCTAAATAACATCTTTGTGAATGTCTGTGTAGTTCTTAAAGACCAACTCTAATTATCTTTTGAGCTATTTAAAGCGTCTTAGTGGCCTTTAAATTTTGACAATGGCATTTTTGCCCAAAATCACAAACCTGTGTCGTTTTCTAGGAAGTACATTCTGCATAGCAGCAGCAGCTCATTAGTAATTGCCTCTGCTCTGTGGGTGGAACCACTGGTGCAGAGGATCCCCCTGCCCCTCCCCACTGCTGAGAGCTCTTTGTTGATGCTTGTGGCCCGCCCAGTGCCTTTTCTACATCATCAACGCAGTCTTTTTAGACACATTTTTGTGTCTGCTACTGATTTAAGGGAGTCGTTCCTTTCCACTGTTGCCAATCGTGCTTGCTCAGGATGGGGGATTGTGCTGAAATAACAATTCAGCCCAATCGGCTGGTTCCTTAGATAGAAAATGTTTTATTATTAATTGGTTGATTTTTCTGTAAAGTGCCTTGAAATGACTTTGTCATGAACTGGCGCTTTATAAATAAATAAACTTGAAACTTGAAATAAATTTACAGAGATTTAAATACGGAAATATTATGAAATGTAATTTTGAGCTTCATTTCCTTAAAGGTCCTATCATGCAAAATCAACTTTTATGAGCTTTTAAGCATGTTTTATTCAGGCAGCTCGAAGGACAGCACCATTGAGGGATGGGATTTTAGGTAAACTAAGAGTTTTACTTCCTGGTCCCTCAAGAATATACAGTAAGTTATATTTCAGGACAAATGAATAGTATATAACGCCAATGGTAACATTTTGTCATACATGTGCCTGAAACGCATGCGCACTACTCGAAAACGACAAACAGCCATTGAGCTTCTCATCCGGGGTAAAATCCTCTTTACCAGCATAGTAACCACTTACTTATTTTTAATTGTAAAGAAATTGATAATGTTGAACTGGAATTATAGGAGTTGGTGCTTATAACACATTTGCGCAGAAATTGTAAAAAAAAAACATTTGTGTGAAAGTTGTGCACATTTTCTTGTTGCAGTTTAGTCACAAGTGTACTAATTAAGCCTTTTTTCCTGCAATTCACCCTCATTTTATTCTAAATTGTATTTTGCATTGAATGTCACGTTTTTTTTGTTTTTGTCTTCAATCATTAGTTTCATTGGTCATCAGCTGCTCATGCAGCTCATGCATCTATGATTACTGTAACTTTGAGAGAACATTTGTCCGATAAATTATTTGAACATGTTAAGGAATATTTTAATTCTCAGTCACTAAAGATTACTATAATATATACCAGGTCCCTCTGCTTTGACGATGGCCTCAGGAGAGATGCAAACTCCGCGATCATACAGCGGCAGCTCGCTGCAGGCCAAGCTGTCTGGCCAGCTGTGGTTATAACGCTTCATCACCGGCTCACATCCGTGCTTTGCCCGCTCGCACACTGCCTTGCAGGGCTTGATGGGCTCGTGCTGAAAGTCGATGGTGCAAATGGGAGCATACATAGCACACAGAAAGAAGAGCAAATCTGGGCTGCATCTAGTTCCTGAAAGACAGAAAAAGAAGGTTATCTCAATTAAAGCAATAATAAGTAATACATTCTTTGTTGATATACAAAACTACACAATTAAAAACAGTACAGCACAGATGTTATAAATTTAAAACAGTTTTTGAACACATTTGATGTGACTTTGTAAGACAGTACTTTATAGAGATTTTGACATTATAATAAAACATCTTGGTTAACATGATACAATGTAAACTATTTTAATGTGGTGAAAAACTATTTTCAAACCTCAAATGAGATTTATTTACAATGAACTAAGAAGACTGGAGTCTTTCAAATACAATAAGATTGAGTAAGATGTTTTAATTAACCTGCAAATTTAATTCAAACATTTTAAATAAGCTTCTAGACAAATTTTTACTTCCCCTTTGTTGCTTCTTGGAAATTTAGAGTAGCTCATTAACAGCAGGTCAGTATGTAGTCTCTTTTAGTATGCATATAAGTTTACCAGGTGAGCAAATTTAGGTTGTAGCTCAGTAAAAAAAAAGACTGAGTTAAATCTTTATATCTGACACTAACAGTGAATTTTGTCAGGACCAGTTTTAACAAATTTGGACTCAGTTAACTGATGCAACTGGGTACCAGCTAACTGAATTGATAGCTGGGTTGGTGATTTAAGCTCAGTCAGTTTGATTCATCTGGCTACCTGGATGTTAAAGTGGCTTTTGGATTTTTCCATTATAGACAAAACCAAATGGCAACAAGTTGTCCAAGCAAATATCATCATGAGGGAATAACTAATCAACAAAAGTGTTTTAAAAAAGTCATTATCTATACCCCCGTGTTTCTGTTCAGAGTTACAGGGAACTGGAGTCCATCTCCAGTAGTCATTAGGTGAGAGGCAGAGTTACACCTAGACAGGATGCCAGTCCATCTCAGGGCCACATATAGACAAACAACCACTCACACCTAGGGACAGTTTAGAGCTGTCAATCAACCGACATGCATATTTTTGGTCTGTGGGAGGAGGCTGGAGAAAACCCACACAAGCACACGGAGAACATGCAAACTCCATGCAGAAAGGTCCTGGCTGCTTTCAAACCCAGGACCTTCTTGCTGCAAGGCAACAGTGCTACTAACTGTACCACCATGCAGCCCTATCTTCAGGTGTGATGGCCCTAACAACTTAAACTATTTTAAATAGGCCAGGATTGGTTAGGTGGCCAGTCCATTAAAGGGCCAACGAAGAGGCTTACAAGATGGACAATCATTTACGTCAACTTAGAAACATCGGTTATCTGAACATGTATGTTTTTGAGAACAGGCGTACCCAGAGAAATGCACATGTACAAAGTGCATCCCAATTCCAGGTGTGATTCAAAACGGAATTCCTTGTTGAGAGGTGACGACACTAACCGCTGCACCACTGTGTGAGCATTGCTGAAAATTTTCCCTCTAAATCGTAATGAAGTATATCATTAAAAGAGCTTACCCAAATAAAGTACAAGTACCCCAAAGGTGAAAACAAATATATGGCTTCACAATTTTCCCTTTGGGGCTCTTAACATCTGTTAGACGTTGTGTGAAAACATTTTAAAGGATGCTTATTCAGTCTCAGTTCGGTTCATTTGAGCTTGAGTTGTTGGTTTTTCCCCTCAGCAGGATGCTCTTCCCTTACATCAGTGAGGACACGTTCCATTGAGAAACCTCTAGCTGACCACAAACTGGCTGTGCAACAGGACAGTTAATGCAATGTACACCCTGCTGTGTATTTCACACAAACACAACACCAAAAAAAGATCAGCAGTTGGAGAAGTCAGCGTTTTATTGCCGAGCGGGACTGAGGTTTGGCTGTGCACCTTCACAATGAAGTCACAGAAACATTTTGAACTCATGACCTGAAGCTTCTTGCTGCTTTGTGGACAGCAAGTCTTTCATTAGAACATTTTTCTGGTTATGGCTTTCTCACTTGTTCTCTCCACCATCTAACCATCCCTCAAGTTCAACCAATTCATAAATATTTATGTCTGTAAATCCTAAAACATCATGGTAGTTCATTACTGCGGACTGGGTCTCTTTAAACTTTAGCCCATTTGACATTTTATGATATTCAATGTCACAGCAAATTTTGAAATTCTAACCAGTCCAAAATACTGACACGCAATACATCCCAAAATGTCAAATTAATTACTTTCCTAATAGATTTTTAACTTTCAGGAACAAAAATGTAAGGAATTATTAAAGTTTAAAAAGGTCCGCACATTATACGACCACATAGGTTGATTTTGAAAGCTCCAAAAAATACGACCTATGAGAGCGTTTGAGCTATCGTTTCAGCGTTTTCTGGACTCCGCAGAGACTAATTACCAACAACGCATCGCTCCGTTCAGCCAAACAAAACAAAAATTCTGCAGCAATATGTCTAATTTTAGTACAACGGTTAACCTTAAAATGTAAAGATACACATGGACACACTGTAAAGCCACTTTAAAAAGGTTAGGGTAGCCAATAGGGGTTGCATACGGAATATAGTGTCCTTTTCAAAATCGACCAATGCGGTCGTATTTGACGTGAGGTCGGGCTGTAAAGTTTGGATAGTTGAGAAATGAAAATTCATTTAATAGTTTGACCAATAGATATTCGTGTTATAGTAATGGTGCCTGTGTGGAACAAGTATCAACCAATCAAACATGCTAAATAACTAAATAAAAAATAAAATCCAACATCACAAAACTAAAAGCTACAGCTTCTTTTTCCATAAATCAGGTTCGAAGTCAAAGTCAAAGCTGCTTTTGAATGTTGGCTAAATTACACCACCTACAGTTTTAAACAAAGGAAGTGAGCAATGTTTACCTTCCTCATGGAGATATGCTATAAAAAAAACACTACAAACAGATATAAAACCTAATCACATTTTCAAATATATTCCATACACATACTTGTGTGGTGTGTGTACAGAACGTGCAGATCTGCAATATTAGTTCAAATAATTCAGATTGTGATGTTTGGTATCAGCAGGAAACACAGTGGGTTCCAGATTTAATCAGCAGGTTGAGAGAGAACAGATTCCTAAAGCGATACATCATCATATGATCTGTATTTTTTATGTATAATAATAATAATTTATGTATAAACACAAAACTCTATCATTCCATGTTATCCTGGAGTGGACGTGCACAGAATTCATTTTTCTCAATTAAATATCACTGACAAAAAAAACAAAACTATCGCAACGCCTGGAAACTTTGGTTTGGCATGAGCAGCCAGACAGACCGACCCTATATGACTGTAAAAACCACAACTGCTCAACAGCATGGAACCAAAAAACAGTCTGCTGGCGTATCAAATTGAAACTTTAGAATCTTTAATTTTACTGATGTTATTTCACTGTTCGTCAAAGTTTTAATTATCTACTTCTGAAGCTTTAACTCTAGAACTGAAGCTGTTTCATGTCTCAGTCCTAAAAACTATAACTTTAAAAAACAAATCAATTTTTTACTGACTAGGGAAAGTGTTTGTATTACTTCCGTACATAAAAAAGAAAAAGTTGAGATACTAAATATGAAAATAAATAAAATAATTTGAATATATATTCTAAGGAAAGTTAAAAAAAAACAGATTAAATTAAATCTGCAGTCAGATTTGGTTGCATTTTCTTCCTGTAGTTCAGCAAAATGCCAAAAATCACAATACACAAATTTATTCACAGTAAAGTCTTGATTGAAGTCTAATCTAGATGTTTTTTAGCACTGCAAGTTGCTCAACAATTCAACCAAACTTTTGTTCTGTATGTATGAATTCAGCCCTGAAAACATTTACAACAGAGTCACTGAGTATTTAGATAAAAATACATTTCAAAATATATTGGTAATTTATTGCTGATTGTCACTTTAATTTAGTCATCCACAGTTTTTTCCCTAATTCAACTGGAAACCTATTACTCCAGTTAAGCCTCTATGTTTGTCTTTTCCCATTGGGGATCTAACGTTTTCCTCCAGAAACATTTTGATGTAGAGTCTTGCCTAATTTTTTTGTGTGTTTTTTTTTTTTTTTTTTTCTAAATACTTGAATTCACTTTTGTGACATTCTGAAGTCTTCTTTGTTGTAACTTACTCAACGTGTAGATACAACTGGGAACCAATGTCCTTTGCTACATTTCAGATTATTCTTGTGTTATTTTTTTTTTTTTTGCCTGTCCTGTCTTGATATGCTTGGCAGATGGAATGGGTCTGGGTGCAGCACTGCATCAGGACAGATTTACTCTGAACCTATTTACAGAAGATGTTTAATTTACTCATTCTAATAGACTTCATTTGAGGCTCAACAGATCATATCTGGTTTCAGCACTGGAGTGGTCAGGTAATGAAACATGGACACTTTGAAAAACAACAATTAGGTAAAAGGGGTGGGGGAGTGTGAGGGGAAAAACAACATATAGTACATACACCAAAAACAAAGTAAAAACAACACAGCAGCCCAAAGCCAACTGACACCAAATAGTGTGCATATAATGTAACTACAGGCCCAATGCAAAGGGGGGACCCCAGCTCCCAGCAAGAGGGTGCCCCAATAAGACAAATGCCAAGCCACACCAGAGAGTACAGTCCTAGCCCAGGCACCCTCACCCCTCACCTCCCCCCCCCAGGCAAGGTGAGAAAATGGGATAGGAGCCCACACCCATCCTTGGACAAACATCCAGGGCTTCAGGCAGTCCAAGCCATCTGAAATCCCAAGCCATTGGCCAAGAGCCTGTGGCAACACAACAGCAGCCAGGCCCCCACATGGCCCACACCACAGTGGGGTGACTCAAGACACTTCCACACCAGGGCAGCCAGCTTCACCCTCTAGAGCACCTGGAGGCAGCTCCCAGTCCATAGCCAGTTAATTTTCACACCTGGTTCTATTTTATTTTGCTTGTTCATTGTTTCCTCCTCTCCAGCAGCCCCAACTTTGTTATGAACTGCTGTGAACACCCTACAAACAATCTTTGAACCATTTCTTACAGCCACTTTAAGATAGCCTTACAAGAATCCTGCATTTGCAGCCCATACTTAAGTTCATAATCCTCTGCCATACAAATATCTATCTAACTATCTAAGAACAACTCAATGTTCATGGACTATTTGCTAATCAGAATCCTATAATCCAACTGTGTTTGTCTTTTTTCCTACTTTCCTTCAATACTTTTGCTTCCAGAAAATTACACCTACATCTTGCTTTCATGATGCGTGACCTGCCATGTAGTTGCCTTCCTATTTGCAGTCCAACTCATAAAGCGTACTGACCATAGAGGTGCCACCTTTGTATCCATGGTTACATGCACCAGTTTCACCATCTTATTTCCAAGTCATAGTGGTGTGGTGTATGCAGTCCAGTGCAGTGAGGAGTGTTCAGACCTCTACATAGGAGAAATGAAACAACCTCTCTTCAGATGCATAGCGCAGCACAGGAGAGACAGATCTTCAGGTCAAAACTCAGCTGGACAACTACATTTCAAAGAATAAGGACACTCTTTCAAAGATGATAATATCCATATTTCTGACAGAGACGACAGATGGTTTGAAAGAGGAGTCAAGGAGGACATACCCACTCTTAACTGGGGAGGTGGACTCAGGTTTCACTTATCTAATACCTACAATGCTGCTTTGTCTCAACTTCCAAGGCAGTTTCATAACAATCAAACTGCCAATAAGGTGACTACAACACCTCGCATAAACAAGTCTCCTTGATGGGAAGGGTGTGCGAGAAACTCGTGTGTATAATGAGGCTATGCTTGGTCCAAGCTACTTATGAGTCTGAAACTCCCAAACCTGGTTATAACTAAGGAAGTCTCTCAGATGAGAGAAAAAACATTTTGAAGAAGGAAAAAAGAAGTTCAGTTGCTTTTTTGGATTTATTTCCAGGTCCTCCTGCTGCTGCTGAATGGCAGCAATGGTTACAACTGCTAGATCTTTGTCTTGCAGCTGCAGCTGTAGGAGTTGGAGACGTAGTATTCTCTTTATTCTCGCCATCTTGAAAATGAAAAACCATTCTAGAAATTTCTGAGCAGATGTGACAATCAGGACTTGTAACTTTGGAGTTATTAGATAGCCGCCATTTATATTCTCTGATAAAATGTACCAAAAGCCTCGTGATCGCCCTAACAACAATTTGAGATTGCTGTAAGTTACACATAGGAAGTCCTGCCACCTTACAACAACAACTGTTGTAAAATTGCCATCAGTAGGCATATTAACAGTATACAAAAACAAGATTAAAAATGTGTGTAGTCCATAGAAATGTTTAGAAATAGAGGAAAAATATAATACAGCAAGGGTACAAATTTATATTTATTAAAAGAGCTTGAACATTTTATACCTGACTGGTTTGAAATGTCTAATGGTGGGTAAAACATGACAAGCACCAGTGTCACCATCTTTCCTGTCAGTCCTTCAGCTACAAATAATGTTAAATATTCACAAGTATCTCTTTTACATAATTTTACATAATTTTTTATTTGTGCATGTTTTTGATCAATATGATTTTTTCCCTCTAATCAAGCTGAAAAAACAAGTAAACTATTTGTTGCAGTTTGCATCTTAAAAACCAAAATGTTCAGCAGCTGAATGAAAAGTTTCAGGTCAGCTCAATTTTTTTTCACATAAAATAGCTCCATTAAAATGCTAGTATAAATAACGACCCAAGCATTAGTTTATGGCTGCAAATGACATATTACTTTAAACAGAAAACAGAACTTTTTTTTTTCTAAACATCTGTGACAACTTAGAACTTTTTCAGCCAAGTATAGGTTCCAACCTGAGAGAGTGAACATGAACCACATGGAGGCACATGAGAGTGATGTTTTTAGTATACAAAGTGATACTGTATGCATAAAATAAATCTTTTTTTTTTTGCAAAAAATATAATCAGCACCAAAACTCCAGACTTTTACAGACTCAAATTCTTAAATTTGTGATGCAGTTTGGGGTCATGTTTCATTCAGACACAAATATTTTAAGTAAATTTACAGGAAATGTTTGGACAGAGGTTTTATTTTATATTTATGCATGATCCAAAAAAAAAACCCAGACTGGATAGAAAGATAGCAGGAACAACACTTCTAAGAAAAGTTTAAAAAGACTTAATAAAAACATATTTCTGATATGTTTATGACCTTAATCAGACACTGAGTTTATAATAAAACAAGAAGATTATTCTGTAAAATTTTGTTAAAAAAACCCACAAAAATCTTCTTAACATGGAAAATACTAAAAACAAATTCTACACTTTTTGTACTTTTTAAAACAAACAAACAAACAAACATACTGTACAATCTCTGTGAAATTGACCAAGAAAGTTTCAATAAACCAAATGAACAATAATAAAAAAAAAAAAACTAAAACTATAATGACATAATTTTTGGATCACTGAGTTGAGGAGTGAAAACAGATAAAAATAATCTTTCAAATATTCTCAGGTTGACTCACTCTTCCGAAATCCTTATGAACAAAGTTCTGAACACTTTCTTTTATCCCCCAGGAAACACACACACACTATCAGCATTGTAGGTATAGCAACCAGCTCCTTGTACATGGAACCACATAAATACAGAAATTGGATGAACTAATTCCTTTGACTCCTCTCAAACCTCTCCTCCACAGTTTATCCTGTTCATTTTTACTATCAGCTTCTTTCTACACTCTTTTATTTCTGCCACAGAGAACAACTGGTCTTCATTTATTAAAGGTGTAATTGTTGTTCTGTTCATCTGACTCATAAAATGTCAGTATAAAAACTGGGACATCAGAATGATTTGGACTCACTGTTCCAAAATAATCCCCATTTTCTATACAGTATAATAATCATTCAAAGCTATTACCTAAAAAGGATGATTATACGTGTTTGTTGTTGTTTTTTCCAAGAAAATGCAAATATATTGGATCAGTTATGTTCTAAATTCTATTAAAACAATCCTTGTTTAACTTAATCAAATGTTTGAAGATAAGTTTATGTGTGACATCATATTTATTTCTTTATTGCTGATTAAGTTATTTGTATGAGTATTTCCTGAACTAATTTAATTGAGTAAAAATATTTATGTTACTGTGACAGAAGACTGTGATCAATAGCAATTATTCACTCTGAGCAGACATTAATAATTGAGCTGCTCAGGACGAATGTGTATAAATCAGCAGAAGTGTCAGTGATTCATTTTGATTCATTAACAAACCTTTAAGCTCTAATATAAATCTGAAAGGTTATTTTAATTATGTGCGTTTGCTTATTCCTGCGTCCATTTATTTCAAACAAGTAAAACTGTTACAGAGTTAATCCAACTAAGATAATTTAAAAAAAAAGTGAATTTTACCAAATCAGTAGAGAATAATTTTTGTGAGAATAAACGTGTAAGTAAAGAATCTTTTAAACATTCTATATACTGCAAACATGATGATTCACGCCGGGTCAGCTGGAACTCACCCAGAAGCCCCTCGAACTGCTCGATGGCCAGAACCGCGTTGTCCTGCGTGCTGTGGTGGAGGTGGTTCGGCATCTTGGTCATGTTCCAGGGCATGGACCGGCACAGCGGGATCCGCACCGGTTCGCAGGACGCAGCCCGGACCGCAGGCGGCCACAGCGCGCAGGACGCGGCCAGCAGAAACACAGAGTGTCCCGGGGAGAGCATGACGGGGGACAGTGGAGACAGCAGTGAAGATCCACTGAAGGTTCAGTTAATCCAAGTTAAAATCCAAGTCAGGACGGGATTTTCTCTCTGATTGGTGTTTGCTGCTGCAGCTGTCTGGCAGTTGAGGGTGGAGGAGCTTTCTTATGCAGACCTTCCACCTCCTCCTCCTCTTTAAACCCTCCTTTTCTGCAGCTCCCCTCCTCTTCTTCCCTCACCTGTACTTCTTCATTCCTTCTCTCTCCTCTTATCCTCTGCCCTAAAACACAGATTCCTTTTAAATGAAAAGTCAACAGAAGTAAAGCCACTAAAAGCACCCGGATGTTTCTACCATTACATCTCATGGAACAGACAGGGAGTAGCTATCACACCATTTACTTGCAACACATGTGAAAATAATCCCTTGCAAATGTTCCTAAAATCTTTCATTCAAAATTTATAAAATTACTGTTCTATTAAAAAGAAAAAAGAAACCTCCCACTGAGTCTGAGGGTGCCTTTTGTCTCAGGCGTGGCCCCTTTCAGAGGGTCATCAGATAAACTGGAAGGTTAAACACCAGCTTTTGAGTCTTTTTTAATCTTTTTTTTATTCTCATGGTTGTTCACTAAGAGTTTTTTCTGACCAGGTAAATTGTTTGAACTTCCACACAACTTTCAATCAGAAGATTTTTAACTTATCTTGATTTTACATGTGGAACTAACAAGGCATAAATGTGGCGGGGGTGGGGCTAAGATGACCCTCCACTTATATACCTCCTGTTTGTAAAGTCTCTGCATTAGTTACCTGTGTGCTTTAGGATTGATTTTAAGATACTTTTATTGTTTTTTAAAGCTCTTAAGGGTCTTAGTTCAGCTTAGTTAACTGACTTGCTTCAGATTTACAAGCCATCCAGAGTCTCGGGTCTTCAGACAGTGGTCTTTTATTTAAACCTAAAGTTAGATCTAAAAGTCACAGTGAGGCAGCTTAAAGTTATGTGTACAGGTCCATGTGTGTGTAATCGTCTGTCTCTGGTTTTGTATGTATGTACATATGGCTTTGTCTATGAATGTTGTTAAATTTGTTGTAATGTTGTAAAGCAGTTTGGGCTCCATTGAATTGTATGAAGTGAAATGAAGTTTCATTGATTGATTATATGCCTCTTAGAAGGTACAGTCACAAAATTGAGAAAGTGGGGGGGGGGGGGGGGGGGGGGACGTCTGTTACATTCCACCAGTTGGTGATGTTGTGAAATGATGCCATGTATCATGTATGTACAGTGGGGCAAAAAAGTATTTAGTCAGCCACCAATTGTGTAAGTTCTCCCACTTAAAAAGATCAGAGAGGCCTGTAATTTTCATCATAGGTATACCTCAACTATGAGAGACAAAATGAGGAAAAAAAATCCAGAAAATCACATTATCTGATTTTTAAAGAATTTATTTGCAAATTATGNGGTCAATAACAAAAGTTAATCTCAATACTTTGTTATATAGCCTTTGTTGACAATGACAGAGGTCAAACGTTTTCTGTAAGTCTTCACAAGGTTTTCACACACTGTTGCTGGTATTTTGGCCCATTCCTCCATGCAGATCTCCTCTAGAGCAGTGATGTTTTGGGGCTGACGCTGGGCAACACGGACTTTCAACTCCCTCCAGAGATTTTCTATGGGGTTGAGATCTGGAGACTGGCTAGGCCACTCCAGGACCTTGAAATGCTTCTTACGAAGCCACTCCTTCGTTGCCCGGGCGGTGTGTTTGGGATCACTGTCATGCTGAAAGACCCAGCCACGTCTCATTTTCAATGCCCTTGCTGATGGAAGGAGGTTTTCACTCAAAATCTTACGATACATGGCCCCATTCATTCTTTCCTTTACACGGATCAGTCGTCCTGGTCCCCTTGCAGAAAAACAGCCCCAAAGCATGATGTTTCCACCCCCATGCTTTACAGTAGGTATGGTGTTCTTTGGATCCAACTCAGCATTCTTTCCCCTCCAAACACGACAAGTTGAGTTTCTACCAAAAAGTTCTATTTTGGTTTCATCTGACCATATGATGTTCTCCCAATCCTCTTCTGGATCATCCAAATGCTCTCTAGCAAACCGCAGACGGGCCTGGACGTGTCCTGGCTTCAGCAGGGGGACACGTCTGGCACTGCAGGATTTGAGTCCCTGGCGGCGTAGTGTGTTACTGATGGTAGCCTTTGTTACTTTGGTCCCAGCTCTCTGCAGGTCATTCACTAGGTCCCTCCGTGTGGTTCTGGGATTTTTGCTCACCGTTCTTGTGATCATTTTGACCCCACGGGTTGAGATCTTGTGTGGAGCCCCAGATCGAGGGAGATTATCAGTGGTCTTGTATGTCTTCCATTTTCTAATAATTGCTCCCACAGTTGATTTCTTCACACCAAGCTGCTTACCTATTGCAGATTCAGTCTTCCCAGCCTGGTGAAGGTCTACAATTTTGTTTCTGGTGTCCTTTGACAGCTCTTTGGTCTTGGCCATAGTGGAGTTTGGAGCGTGACTGTTTGAGGTTGTGGACAGGTGTCTTTTATACTGATAACGAGTTCACACAGGTGCCATTAATACAGGTAACGAGTGGAGGACCGAGGAGCCTCTTAAAGAAGTTACAGGTCTGTGAAAGCCAGAAATCTTACTTGTTTGTAGGTGACCAAATACTTATTTTCCACCATAATTTGCAAATAAATTCTTTAAAAATCAGACAATGTGATTTTCTGGATTTTTTTTCCTCATTTTGTCTCTCATAGTTGAGGTATACCTATGATGAAAATTACAGGCCTCTCTGATCTTTTTAAGTGGGAGAACTTACACAATTGGTGGCTGACTAAATACTTTTTTGCCCCACTGTATAAACACGTCCTTTCTGTGAGCTGTGGCTCAAAAACTGAATTTTCTTTGTGGTTATATAGTGTATATAGTGTAATGAACTGGTTGGGGAGGTTAAAACATTTACCACTCTGTGCAAAGATTTAAATTTACTACTTTCATAACACTTTACAGGGAACAGAAACTTTCTTTTATTCTTTTATTTATTTTTCTATTCTTCAGGTCTCGACCTGTTTTGTGCAGATTTTTGAAGAGTTTTTAGAATTTTTCTTGAGATTTGAGAACATTTCTGTTCTGCTCTTGTTCCTGACCAGAACAGAATGTTGTACAGTGTTAGATTCAGTAAGGAAATGAGACAAGTTGAAAATAAAAGGAAGGATGAATTTCAGACTTAAATTACTACTTACAGCTGCTGAATAAACATACAGATTATCTGAAAGTTATAACCTTAAAAAACAGAGAAAACTAAAAATGCAATTCAAGATTCTCTTTATTTGATTTTGATGGACTGATGACATGTCCTGGTGTGGCCCCGCCTCTTACCCAATGATCGCTGGAGAAAGAGACCATGCAGCTCCCCACCACCCTGAACAGGAATATGGATGGATGGATGGATGGAACCAACGAACCAACCAACCAACCTAATGAATATTAATCACATCCATATGGGAAATACGACATAACTGTAAACAAATGTTGCAAATTTTCTTGTAATTTAGTAACAAAATCTTTATTTTTGTCACAGCTTGTAATTGACCCTGATTTTTACTGCAGTTTATTCATCTTCTCCTCCAGTCGTCTCATGTTTTTATCGGTTCTGACTCTATTTTGAAACGTTGCAGCCGCACCAGACTGCTTCTACTCACAGAGAAAATTTGTCTTCTTGAGAATCTTTTCAACAAAATTCAAGTGACACGACAGCAAGGCTCTGAAAGTCTCACATGAAATCTGAGAACCCCTGGAAATATTTCAAGACATGTTAGAAACTCAGTTGCAACCCAGTGAAATACCTAGAAGCAGCAGCAGAGAAAACTCTGACACGTTCAGCTGCTTAACGACTCTTTGCAAAGCTGTGATTAAACAGACAAACGCAGCCTGGAGGCTGCAGTCGGTGGCTGTTGGTCTGATAAACAAGCTACACCCTGATGGCATGAGCAGCTTTGTGCAGAGATCATGGAGCTTCAGATAGACTGTGTATCCTGGAAAGTTTAATAAGAGAAAATGTTCAAATTTGCACTTATATATATATGTTGAAATTCCCTTTGTTTTTTAAAGTGTCGAAGCACAAAATTCACATAAGAAAACACATTTAAAATAAATCTATCGTCTCTTTGTTAAAAGGTTTTGTTGTGTCGTCTTCACATAAATCTAATGTTTCTATTTACTGGCATTCTGTCAAGAGAACCATTCTAACCTTTCATGTCTAAAGTGATGGTTTATAAATGGGCCTCCCCCTCATGTCCCCAGCCCCCACCCTGCAGCAAGTTTAGGTAGCATTTTCCCACACTCTCCCTTCTTGCTTATGGCAAAAAATTTGCAAGCATCAGGTTTGGCATTTGGTGTCTTTCTCCTTTGAAAGCAGACATTACGAGTGATTTGTGGATCACACTGAGAACCCAGAAAATCCCCCTGCTCCTTTAAATAATGCAGTTCTGATCCAGAGCATGATATAAAATGCTGTTTAAACCATTTAATTTTTTTAAAATCATTTTTTAATTTATTCTTTACATATTTTTGCATGTGTGACTGTTTAAGTTTAAGAAGCTCTACATGCAGCTTGACCAACCTACACAGGAGGAGCTGGGAGGTTGCTGTGGTTGACCTCTGACCTTTGCAGGCTTGTTTCATTTACAGCTCTGTTATTTGTCTATTAAACCTGAATATGATGCGACAAACTTCTACGCAGTGTGTGCGTGTGAGTGTGTGTGTGTTGATAGTTAGTAATGGTTGTCAGATGTTGGAGGAGCTTCCCACGTGAGGGTTGAGTTACAGCCAAAACACACACACATACAGATTCACACACACTCACAGGCTCTTCGGGTTTTCTGACTCATGGATCAACATGCAGAGAACTGAATAAGCACTTTGCTTTCCATCCTTTCTTCACCTTTTTCTTTTCCTTCTCCCCCTCTTTCCCCTTTCTCCTTATTTTGCTGGTTCTCATGATTTAATCACTGTAAGTGTTTTTTCTGACGTAAAACCTTCTTGCATTTGGCAGGCAAATCCTATCAGAGAACTGAATACACTTGCAAATTTACAAAGGTAAACGCATACTAATTAAAGACACATTCCAATGAACTTTTTTCTTTGCCAATTTTTTTCAATTTATTTGCCTCCTATTTCCCACCTCATCTCTATTCATTTTTTTATGATTATCTTCTGTCCACTTCTCTATTTTTGATCTCCTTTTATCTTCTAAATATCTTCACTTTGTTTCCTCTCCATTTCTCTTCCTTTAAGTGTTCGAATCAGAATCGGTTTCAGGTGTCTTGGAATGCATCATGTCAGCGATGGTCCTCACAAAGCTAGCCAAACAAACATGTGCTGACAGGGAAAAAAAAAAGGTTCAATTTCATCCAGAGAGAAAACTGTTTCTTTCTGTGTGTGGAAATATTCTTGGAAACTACTAGAGTCTTTTCCAACATAAATAGGACCGCAGCTGTACACACACACACACACACACATTGCATTGAAAGTAATCTACGACAATGACTGATTTGGCTGAAAAGTCTTAAAATTGGAGCTACAAATGTGTTTTGCCCAGAGGGGCATGTTTGAGGAGAAGTCACGGGGGCATTACACAGAATTCATTTAGCTTTGCAGCTGCAATGTCAGATTTATGATGCATAGTTTAAAAAGTCAGTGTGACACAGTCAGAGAAATTTACTTCATATATTATTTTTCCTTAAAACCTGCTGTTTTCTAAAGTGATGGCACATCGATTTATCTGTAAATAGTGAACCTGAGTTTTACAGACAGAGTTGAGTTAGTTTAGTTGAATTATGAAACAATATAAAGGTTGAATTTGAATTATTGAATGATTTCGTATTTGTCATTAGTTCTTGTTCACATTTTAACATTAATGTCAAGCCTAAAGAAATTTACAACCATAACTGATGACCTTTTACTCACTAAGCAATTTATATACCTGATCTATCCTGTTGGGGGAAGGGTGGTGGGGGGGGGGGAATCATTCATCCTTCCATCCTGACATGATGCAAGCTGCATGCCTCGACCGTTACACCGTGACACAGAACTGCTGTCAGAGCTGGATGATTTTCCAGCACCCTGATGCATCCTGATGCAGCCTGAGGGAGATGCCACAGTCAGGCCAGGGGTATTTTACACTTCTGGGTTGGGTTAGAAGAATCTATGTGGGAATAAGTTGTAGAATGTGGTGAGGGTGCAT
Source organism: Pachypanchax playfairii (assembly GCA_006937955.1). Lineage (NCBI taxonomy): Eukaryota > Metazoa > Chordata > Actinopteri > Cyprinodontiformes > Aplocheilidae > Pachypanchax > Pachypanchax playfairii. Next base: position 368,108 of record SSNP01000257.1, on the reverse strand, counting down.
GGGGGTGTTGGAGGCTTATAAAATAGGAAAAAAAGCAGAGGAAACCCCTATTTTAAAATTCCAGTTTGTAACCAAGTTGCTTAAGGAAACCAGCAGATTGCATGAAATGTTAATTTCAACACAATCCTCCATCCTCAGCAAGCAGGATGTAGGGATAGTAGAAAGAAAAGACTCTCTTCTAGCAGAATGAAACCTTCAGCAGAACCAGGCTCAGGTTGAACTGCCTTCTTCTTCTTTTTCTCATCCGACTGGGGTCTGAGAGGACTAAAAAACACAAAAAATCCACAAAAACTCTATAAGTCTATAGCAGCATAACTAAAGAGAAAGCTCAGGATGATCATAGCTAACCTGAACTATAGGAGAAATTAAAAAGATTTGAGCCATCTGCTGAACAAACTGGAAGCTGGTTCCATTAGAGAAGAGCCTGATAACTTAAAGGTCTAGAAACAACAAGCAAAGGGACCATGAGAATATTATTAGTAATTTTTGCCAGTGATTGTTTCTGTGCATTGATGAGCCCTAAATGGATTTTAAATCTGTTGTACTGACATTGAGAGACTCTTTATCTTCTTCCCAACTTCTTGATGACGTTTGTTTATCTCTTTTAGTTATTCATAGGTTTTCCGGTCCTTCTTCACACACACAACACAACTCTTCCGTTCGGGATGAAGGATATGAAGAAAGAGAAGGAAACTGTCACATACTGGGACTGTTCTGGGATATTTGCATGAAGTAATGCTGCTATCTACTGGCCAGTTTCAGAGTCAACAGTTCTCCTTGTGTTATATTCATAGTGTATTTGGGGGGGTGTCTGGGTTCAGCACATTCTCCTGTAGCCGGAATAGGATGTGTGGAAATAAACATGGATAAAGCTTTCCTGTAGGAGACATAAAACATGGACATTTTGAATTAGCTGACACGTGACTTAATGAGCAAATGTGACCAGCAATCAGGAGAAGGCAGGGACTTCCCAGACTGACAGTATGATGGAAAATAAAAGAGTGTAAGGAAGATCTGGAAGCTGCAGCAGCTGATAGTGGTAAATATTGTTGAGGAAGAAACAAAGATCAATGAGTTCCTGTCAATAAGTAGAGCAGATCCCAATTTCTGAAAAAAACTGTTTATTTCAGAAGATTAATCAGCTGACAGAGGAGTACACTAGTAACTGACTATATTGTTGCACCTTTATAGTTCTTTACTCTCTATGATTCTGGTCAGCACTTGAATGAATCTCTGTATGACCAGTTTGTAAATGCAGCAGTCCTGCAAAGACAAATCTAACTTTCATAACTGCATGTCAGGCTGCACAGTCTGGTGTCTCTCATGACTCCAGAGTTCTCTTGGAAAAAACAAGAGATTGTGATGAGTGTGAAAAAAAGTGCAGTTCATAAAGAAAGAAGTGTGAGGACTGTTAAATGCAAATGAAGCATATTAGAATAAAAATACACACAAGCAGAACAGTGTGGATCAAGAGGCATGTTAGCTCTGCAACAGATATTCAGGTAAAAGTGTGACCTTTCACATATGCAAGTGAAACTCTATCATGTGTACACATCACTGAAAACCTCTCATAATAAACACACAAGAGAAGTAATCTTATGCATAAATACTACTAAAATCCTTCTGTATGAGTCATTTAAAACCTTCTATAAACACTAGTGAAATCCTGGAAAGGTTTCCAGTAGTGTGTGTGTGAACATTTTTCACTTGTGTAATACAGAAGTTTTTCACTAGTGAGGATTTGCAACATTTTTAGTGTAAGATTTTGTTTTTATATGTGTGTATGCAAGCTAATTAGAAATGATGTTCCTGTTAGACCCTGGAGATTAACACATATACTGCTGTCTGGGGTGAAGTTGATATACTTACATGGTTAGTAGGACCACTGATTCGATTATACAGTTGGCCACTGGAACTGTGGCGTCAGACGATGCATTTAAAGAGGCCATTTCATACAAATTTCAGGACTTTGTGGTTATTTCTTAAGTATTAACCTGTAATATGAAACACTTTATATCTAAAAAACATCAGGAAACACTGATTAACAGACCTTTCAATCTGTCTGTATTAAAATTCGGGTGGTTTCGGCTCCTTCCATCAGGCTGCTTCAGCAGCTCGTTCCTATTCACTATTCAAATTTGCTGGACTCAGATTTGCTAACAGACTAGCCTATGAGAGCAAGGTATACTGTTTCCTGCCCCGCTGTGCATGGTAACATCAGACGTCATGCCTTTCTGTTTGCTACGTCTATATGCTAACAGCATTTAGCCAGCCGCATGCTTGGCGTGGTTTCAACTGCGGGAGCTGATGAATACTAACGAACAAAGGAGTTGTGACGAAACAGATACAGACCGTTCGGACTCGGGAGAACTCAGGTGTTATCACCACCTGCGTAGTTTGAGAGATTAAAACTGAAAGAAAAGTTGTTGACCTGTTTTCACACCCACTATGAAGGTAAGAACACCTGTGGAGCTAAAATATTCAACAGAAACCTCAGAAAAACTGTTTTTAATGGAAGGGACTCTTTAAGAAAACACTCAGTCATTTGGCACTGCTAGCATGCAAATAATGTCTGTCTGCTTTTTCAGGAGAATCAATCCCAGTGATAGAAAAGGTGTTTGTAGATGTTAAATATGAGCAACATATAGCAAAGTTTGTTGTGATATGGTGATATTTAAGGGGGTAAATCAGCCCTTTTGGGCAGAGATTGTCTGCAGAAAGTAAAACTAAGCTGAAAGAAAATGGGCCGAATCAAGCTACTGGTGTTATTGATCCAAATGTGGAAGATATTTTATAATAAATAACTTGGTATTCGAAGAGGAGCCGAGCACCATCTGTGGACTTGACCACTCAAAATGTGAGCAGCTGCCAAGCTTATAGTCAGGAAACTCAGCCCTGCATCATGGGGTTTAAAAGGAGCTATGGAAAAAGAGCTGGACTTGTTTACAACACTGTCAGGAAAATGTGAAACAAACTGTTGATGCTTAACTAATCTACTGTAGTTAAATCTAAATAAGATATCTACTGACCCATTTCCAAGCTACCTTCTACTTTAAAAAATATTAGAACATTTTGTGGCATCTATTTTACTTTTTGAAGCAACAAAACATTTTGAATACAATTTAACTGGACTCAGAAAATTACATACAACTGACAGCTTTACTCAGAATGTCTAGTAATCTGGTGTGAATCCAGTTTAACAGGAGAGGAGTCTTATAACTGACAGCTCTTCCTCCCATTCTACTTTTAGAAACTTTAAAGAGTCCCTTCCATTAAAAATGGTTTTTCTGAGGTTTCTGTTGAATATTTTTAGCTCCACAGGTGTTCTTACCGTCATAGTGGGTGTGAAAACAGGTCAACAACTTCTCTTTCAGTTTTAATCTCTCAAACTACGCAGGTGGTGATAACACCCGATTTCTCCCGAGTCCGAACGGCCTGTATCTGTTTCGTCACAACTCCTTTGTTCGTTAGTATTCGGCAGCTCCTGCAGTTGAAACCACGCCTAGCATGCTGCTGGCTAAAAGCTGTAGCATAGACGTAGCAAACAGGAAGCCCTGACGTCTGACGTTGCCATGCGCAGCGGGGCAGGAAACAGTATTCTTAGCTCTCATAGGCTAGTTTGTTAGCCAACCAGAGTCCAGCAAATTTGAATAAAGTATATGAACGAGCTGCTGCCGAAGCAGCCAACGCAGCCTGACGGAAGGAGCCGGAACCACCCGAATTTTAACGCAGACAGATTGAAAGGTCTGTTAATAAGTGTTTCCTGACGTTTTTTAGATATAAAATGTTTCATATTACTGGTTAATACTTAAGAAATAAAGTCACAGCGCCGTCTAGTGGAGGGTCTAAACAACCATTATCTAAACAGTATCTCACCCAATTCTCAAGAAATCAAATATTTTTATTATATCATATTTTGCTGAGAATAACCCAGTCATTTTTGTTCTGATTGTATTTCACGATGGAGAATAATAAAAAAACACAAACTTAATAATTAAAAGAAAGATTAAAACAACTTTAGCCTGATTAGGACAGAAGTGCAGACTGTGTTTTACCAGGAATGATCTTGATGGTTGTTTCACTGTTGCTGTGCACAAGGAAGTGTCAGACAGGCAGCTGGTGTCATGTTACACAGATACAGCTCACCTACAAGTAGAGCAGAGCCAGTTTACCTCAGCCGGGACAGACAGACTGCATGAAGCCGTAAAACTGGATTCATTTAGATCCAGTCTGAACTAGACTAGTTTTGAGTTGGAACAGCTGAGCCAGAGTGAAGGTCAGTTTGACGAGAAGATGATAAGGATAGAAGTTTGATTCTCCCCTGCAAACTGAACGGGATAATTTTGGGTTCTAGTGATTAAACTGGACCATCAGAGAAACTAGAAGCCACCCTGAGCTGAGAACTAAAGCTAAACATCTAACAAACAGGTAAACACTACATCATCTCGTGTCTTTCTGAGCTATGAATACCTGCATACTTCCCTCTTCTGTCAGACTGAATGTTTAAGTTAATACTATACAACGTCATTAGTTAAAAAAAAAAATCACAAAACAGTAAATTTTATGTTGCACTAATTTGACAGTTATATCCAGTGCATGAGTCAGATAGAGAAAATGGGAAGTGTGTAAGATCATTCAACTGAAATAAACCAAATAACATCAAAGGGCTGCAAAATCATCCAAAACATAGAAGCAAGAATATATATATATCTTTTAATAAGTGAATCAAAGAAGTGGTTATATCGACACTGGAACACAAGACTTTTAAGTCTAGACATTCTAAAACTAAAAGTCTACAGCTTCCCTGCAGCTCATCAAGTAGTAGAGCTTTGAGTTAAAACCTAAAATAAGTTGCATTTGACATTTACAATGTTCAATTGTTTATCAGTTCTGATCCTCAAGTCAGTTAACTAAAGCTGCACTTTTCTAAGAACTATACAGTACAGACCAAAAGTTTAGACACACCTTCTCATTCTCTTTGAATGAGAAGGTGTGTCCAAACTTTTGGTCTGTACTGTATGTTCAACACTATTTGGTCATACCTGATTCTTAGGTGTGACCAAATCCCCTTATATCCAGTGAACTGTAATGCTTCAGCATATCATGACATTTTGGAAAATGAAATGTTTCCAACATTGTGGCAACAGTTTAGAGAAGACTTTTTCTTCAGGAATGACTGAGGCCCACAAAGCTATAAAAACATGCATGAATGAGTTCAGTTGGCAAGAACTTGAAAGGATCCTCACAGATCGTTGCTGTAAACCACATTAACTATCTTTGGGATGAACAAACATGGAGATTGTGAGCCAGATGTTCTGATCCAACATAAGTGCCTCGACACATTAATACTCTGTAGAATAAATGAACACATTTTCATGCCTCCTGTGTTTTCTGTGGTTAATTTCTAAACAGGATTCTTCTTCTATGGGACTTTAATTGTAAGAATATGGTCTTCAAAAAAATTAAAAAACAGACTCAAACAACTAAACATATTAATAAAAAAAGCATTTCTTTATATCATTATTTTCTAAGACATTTAAAATGCTGTTAAGTCAGTTGTAAAAATATAGTAAGACATAAAAGCATTTCCAGTGAGTAAAAATCAAAACTTAAAGAGTCCCTTCCATTAAAAACAGTTTTTCTGAGGTTTCTGTTGAATATTTTAGCTCCACAGGTGTTCTTACCTTCATAGTGGGTGTGAAAACAGGTCAACAACTTTTCTTTCAGTTTTAATCTCTCAAACTACGCAGGTGGTGATAACACCTGAGTTCTACCGAGTCAGAACGGCCTGTACTTGTTTCGTGACAACTCCTTTGTTTGTTAGTATTCATCAGCTCCCGCAGTTGAAACCACACCTAGCATGCTGCTGGCTAAAAGCTGTTAGCATAAGACGTATCAAACAGGAAGACACAACGTCTGACGTTGCCATGCACAGCGGGGCAGGAAACAGTATTCTTTGCTCTCATAGGCTAGTTTGTTAGCCAACCAGAGTCCAGCAAATTCCAATAATGAATTTTAATGAGTTGCAGCCCAAAGCCGAATTTTAACGCAGACAGATTGAAAGGTCTGTTAATAAGTGTTTCCTGACGTTTTTTTAGATATAAAATGTTTCATATTACTGGTTAATACTTAAGAAATAACAACAAAGTCCTGAAATTTGTGTGAAATGGCCTCTTTAACTTATTCAAAGTTCCGGTGGTGTGATGGTGAGATAGTTAGCACCACACAGCCAGAAGGTCTTAGGTTCAAATCTTAGCTGATGCTTTTCTATCTGGAATCTGAATGTTCTCCCCAAGTTCTCCAGCTTTACTCCCACAGTCCTAAAATGAGCTTTAACTGACAACTCTAACTAGAGTGTGTGTGAATGCATGTTTGTTGTTGCCATGTTAGTTTAGTTGGAGACTGGACAGCAGTTCGGGGTGTACCAGACCTGAACTGCAAAGACAGACTTCAACCTCCCAGTAATGCTGATTAGGATTAGGCAGCTGGAGTGAGTGAATGAAGAAAACACATCAGGGATCCATTGCATGACAATGCCGGGCTTTATCAGCAGAATCTTATGCTGAACCAGATCAGGAGCCAGAACGGAAGTCAAGATACATGTTACATGAAGCCTTTTAGAGAACTCGATAAAATCTTAAAGCGTGTGTTCAGGACCATTTGGAAGTGATACAGAGTTACATGTGATGAATATAAATAAGAAGCTTACAGGGTTTGAAAGAAAAGACGAGGAACTTGAAGAGCTTTTAATCAACTTGTTAAACTGCTGCTGACGACTCCAACGACTCTGCAGAAAAGTTGAAACTACATCAGAGAGGATAACAGCTTGATTAATATATATATATATAAGACCATACTAATACTAATTAATATGTTCAATAATACTAATTTAAGCTGCCATGTTTGAAAATCAGAGCAGGTTGGTCCATTTGCAGGGAATTCTAATACCATAATGAGAAAATTGTAAGATTTTAGGTGATATTAAGATGGTTAACTAATATAATTTAATTTGATGAATTAAAAAGAACAGAAACAGGTTTATTTAACCAAATATTTCTGAAATTTTTGTCTGCAGGCTCTTTGTTTGTTAATATAATGATGAGGTTTTACTGTCTAACTGTGTTTTAATGTATTTTTAGGATCAGTGAAGTTAGACTATGCAGTCATTAACTTCTGAGATCCAGAGCTTTTCTCGCTCGCGACTGAGGAAGCAATGCACCCGTGTGACATCACTGAGTGGCCGTCGCATTATAGAGACCTGGAAGGGTTCAACTATTACAGTGGTTGAAGACCCCGTCCCCCCAGAGAAGATCCTAGGCTATGTTCCTGATACTTCCTGGGACCTGCAGGTTGGAGTCATCATGCCCTTCCTGTTGCTGGGTGAGTTTCCAAAGAGCTGCAAATTTAACAGCGTTCACAAATCACCATAATAATCTCAGATTTTAACTACAGTCCAACATTAAAACAATAATAAAAACGCTAGAAATTCATGAAAGAAAATGATCAAAAAGCCTTTATAAAAATAGAAAAACATTTGTCTAACACTGATTTGACAATAAAAATGTTCCCATTAGTTTATCATAGCACACAGCTTTTTCAGATAATTCTTAAATTTAGAACATCTGTAGCTCAGAAAAGCTTACCTGATCAACCAGGGCCAAGTCTTTGACAGAATACTTTACAAAGACGTGAGGGCCTGGAGCTGAACCGCTGTCTCTCAATTTCGAAGGCAGGCTTAACCAGTTGAGAGAGAACCAATCACAGAAACCCGGAAGTGACGCAACATATGTGACGCTAAAGCGGATACACACGAGGTGGAACAAAAACAAAAGGTTTAGCGAGCGGAGCCGTAATGGTGGCTACAGAGCCGTAATGGTGGCTACAGAGCCGTAATGGTGGCTACAGAGCCGTAATGGTGGCTACAGAGCCATGTTTAATGGAGGAGAAAAGATAAATACTAATGACAGTTGTTGCTTTTGTGTCAAAAACTTGTGAATACGAGGCGTCATTGCACACTCGGTTCAGGTATTTGACAGCCCCAAGCAAGCGCAGAAGTAAACACTTCATCCACAGCCGAGTCCGCCATGTTGAATGTTGTGTTCTGGGTCGAAAACGCTAGTTCCGTGTTTTCAGGATGACGCACAACAAAGGTGATATGTAATTGGTCCGTCATAAAATTTGACGTGGAAATGATCGGGTGCGGCTCCGGTGTCAGACCCTTCTGCATTTGAACATAATGCAGGAGGATCTGATTGGTCAGGCTACAGAAAAGCTGGTTTTACAACAAGAACATCTCATTTTATACCTTTTTTTAACAATCTTATTAGATTAATGTCAAGATTTAAAACAAAGTGCCAAAGACGAGGGTCGTACTTCATAAAAAAAACTGTCAGTCCTTTGTTTTGTAGAATATGTAGGATACCCAAAAGGATTCTGCACGTTTTGCATGTGCCAATTTTTTTGGCTCCATCAGATTAACAAAACTCTCACAAAGAGACATTTGCACTTAAATCTGCCTCCTGACCAGACGCCATTTCTCTGCTCTGATGCACGTTGTCCACATTTATATGAGCTATAGAAGAAGACTAATCAGTTATTAGATAGCACACCGATAGCAGTAGCAAACTGCACATGCATGGCACATGCGTGACACTTGCTTAGTGTCAGATACTTTCCTAAGACAAGGTTGTGTCTCAGGTAAAAGAAAAACTAATAATAGGAGAAAATTTAAACTGGTGTCTTCACAAACAAAACTCATCACATGTTAGTTATTATCATCAGACACTGTTAATTTATATGTTGGTAAAAATGTTGTAACATTCTGTTGTTGCTGTTTTAGTCTAAATAAAAATGTATCATTACTTTTTGAACATTGAAGCACACAGAGTGGGTTCAAAGAATAATAATCCCCCCCCCATACCCTGCTGGATTATAATTAGAACCAGTACTTTAATTATGTTATCTATCTTTTTTTAATTTAGTGAGTGAACATAAGAAAAAAAAAAGAGTCTGAAAGGCACAAAATTGATCATTAATTAAAAAATGTCAAGAATCCTGATTTTGGTCTGATGTCATTCATTCAGGTTTAATAAGAGCGTCTCATCCATTCAGACCTGGAACTCACAGTGAGAATCTTTTTCTCTTTCTCGCTGTCGCTTTTGTTTTTGTTCTATTTGTGACAGAAAAGTGTATTTCAGCTCTGTTGTGAGGAAAACCGAAATCTCTCAGCAGAAAGAAAGCAAAGCGATCACGCCTGCTGTGTTTCACGTACAAGTTTCTGTCACTACACAGTCAGCGCTATTTGCTCTGTGCATCTGATGCTAAGAAGGAGCAAATAAAGGGTTTAAAAAACGTAAAAAAAACAGGAGCGGTGCATTATGGGTGAATTCTGACCTCAGTTTCATAATCCTCAGTAATTTATAAAGGCAACAATGTTTGTTTTTGGAGATGTTATATTTCTTCTTACCACCCTGACTGACACACCTATATTTTCCCTGATGGTGAATGTTACAGCTCATTATCTTTATAGTTACAATGATACGATTCTGTAATATAAGCAGGAGTTTCATTTCGCAGAATCCTGAAAGTTAATATCAGCATTTTTAAACTTATTCTAAGAATAACAGTTAACCAGTGTTAAGTAATGTGAGCTCCTCTGTTTGTTCTAGTCTGGAAACTTGCTGCTGACTTTTGGACCAGAAGGTAAACGCAGGCTGAAACGTGTTATAACTGGGCTACAAACACTAACCCTCTGAAGTTTAACATCAGCCTTCTTTGTGTAGAAATATTTTTCAAATGTTAAGACGAGTTGTTTTGCATGACCTTCGTGAGACATCAATTGGTCAAAAACACAAATTCCTCCAGTATGATGGCAAAACTTGAATAATCAATTTGTTGCTTGATCAAAATAATTTTCTCTAGAGCAAAATTACGACTTTCAGTCGAAAAGGTTATTGTGGTAGTTTGAAATGATATATATTATTGTCTTTAATTTTAACTTAACAGACGAAAATATGTTTAAAGGTCCAGTTGTGTGACTGTCTGTAGTCTACCCTGTTAAGGCACTAGGCCTAAAGAATTTGTGCGTATGCGAGTAGGTGTGTGTCAGGCCATCCTGTCACATCCAATCACAGACTGTATAAGAAACCAGTAATGTTAGATCGTTGGGTGAAGCTCTGGCACGAGCCCCTCTGGTACTTGATATAATGTGGCTCTTTAACTCGTCCCCTGACTTTGAATAAACTTGGGGGGACGGCAGCAGACCCTTCTCTGTGTCTCTTTGTACCCACATTATTTAAAAAAAAACAATATTTTTTTAAACAATTAGTCATTTCTGATACTGAAGAATTTGACACTGTTGAATACCTCAAAATTTTTGAAGAAGCTGTACAGCTGAGTTCCATCTGCACAACCAGGTTTTTTTTTTTTAAATGATCTTGGTGTATTTATAGTCAAACAGGAGATGACCTAAAACAGAGCCCTGGGGTATCCCACATATCATATTTGACATTAGATAGTTTATGTAACACGTCCGCACAATTATACTACCATATAGGTCGATTGTGAAAACTCCAGAATAAGACCTGTGAGAGCGTTTTCTTTTGTGGTAAACGACCTGTCGGAGTGTTTTCCAGTGTTTACCAACTACCAACAGCACATGCGTGCACCCTCCCAGGGGAGCTGACAAATACGCATGCGTGAGGTTTTGCTCTGTTCAGCTGAACAAAATAAAAATTCTGCAGCGATATGTCTCATTTTAATACAACAGTTAGCTTCAAAATGTAAAGCTACACATGGACACACTGTAAAGCCGAATATTTCATGTCAATAAACGTAATGGTAAAGGTTAGGGTTGCAGATAGGGGTCGCATACGGAATATAGGGTAATTTTTTTACGGATCACAAAATGCTGTTGTTTTTAACGTGAGGTCAGACTCGTTTATAAGGACACTGAGGCTTCTTTTTGAAAAGTAAGATCCAATCTAAAACTGTTCCAAAATCACAAAGTCCTCTAATTAAGCAGGTGTGACTGACAGAGTCATTATAATGTTTCTGAACACATTAAACTAAACCATTTCTGTTTTATTATTTCATAAAAACTAGACAGGTATGTCAAGTTTTTCTAAAGGTTTTGAAATGAAAAGTCATTTAAGGGGAAGTTCAAACTAAGAATACGTTCAACAACAACCACTAAACGCCATTCATTTCATTTTTGCTTTACAGCAGTGGGTTGAAACTTGAGTTTTAATCCTAGCGTGAGTCACATTTTCAACATAAATGAAGAAACAGTATAAAAGGTTTCAGAATTAAATTAGATGACCACCTGTTTAACAGGTGCTAAATACAGTGCAAAGTTTTCAGACATTTTGATTATATCACACCTGTTTTTCTCACAATCAACAACCCACAGTCACAGGAAGGAACACAAGTAAAAGCTCCTCCAGAAAATGGAGTAAATCCACACAAAAAAAAGCAAACAACTTATGACATTATTGACAGATTATCCTCACTTTGATCTCAGTTCTTTACCATTTCACACAGTGTTTGTATTTTATTTTTATTAATGCTGGCAGCATTTCCCCTCATCAGCTGTCTCATCTCCCTGTGCTGAATGCCACCTTCTGTCAGCCACCACAGCCTCCCAGCTCAGAGCAGTAGGTAACATGAACCCAGAAGTTGAGGGGGGACATGACCCATCAGGGTTCACAGGCAGAGCCTGAATGAACCTGTGACCTCCTGCAGTGGATGCTGCTCCTGAAACACACACTGTGAGGATGCTTGACCTGAAACGTGGTCCGTGTCTGGAACAAGTTGAATGAACTCATGATGTGCGTGTGCTCACAGGTTCTCAGGATGCTGTGCACGACTTTGGCACGCTGAGAAAACACAAGGTGAGGATTCTTTCATGTTTTTAATAAACCATTAAATCTATTATTTTTCTACAGAAAGAGGTTATTAGCGGTGGTGAGCCACCAGTTACTGCCCCCACACTAGCCCGCTGCACATGCATAATTTACCTCTAACTGAAATCTTATAAATACAAACAACTGCTAAATATAATAGAACTAAAAATCGTTGGAGGGAGTTTAAAACATGTAGCCAGGACTAGATTGTTGTGGAACTGAAAATGTTAAATGTGCAGGAGGTACATGTACGTGCACATCAGCAACATTAACTGTGAAATAAAAACACACTATATCACTAGGATATTTCTTATTTTTGCATAGTTTTAGACTGGTCAATATTCTGCAAAAACATAATAGAATTCCTGAAAACTTTCAGTGGCCCCCATATGAAAAAACTCTGGAGGGACCATGTTATTACACACAAACTGTATTTGCATTAAAAAAAAAAAACAGATTTTACAGCTAAATGTAATCAGTGCAACAGATCAGAATTTGCTAGATAGAAGCTAAAACTAAAATACAATCACACAAAACTAGGGATGCACTGATACTGGTATCAAGTATCTATACAATTCTAATGTACTCCTATCGGTAAGTTGGTAAATCTGCAACAATCTCACCGAGCATATTTATTTTTCACTTGAAATTTTAGTTTTGTGGTTATTTTTATTAATATTTTCTTTTCTTATCAAGTTCACCATCATTTGTTGTAACAAGCAGAGAAGAAAATAAAACCTGTCTTCAAATTTATTACATTTTTTGTGTGTGGTAGAAGTATCAGCATTGGCACTCAGTATCAACAAGTACTCAGATCTAAGTATCGGTATCATATCTGTTTGAAAAAAGTGGTATTTTTGCATCCCTACAAAAAACTGTCCAACGACTTGCAAGTATTCAAAAATCAATCACTGCAGCTCTGAAAATGGAAACAGAAGAACAAATTGTGAAATAGGTTATTATAGCTAGCACAGCTTTATTCAAGATATAGCATTTAAGATTCTGTGAATAAGAAGATCATGTGAACAGTTTGTCAAAAGCACACAGATGTTTAACTGAAGTAATTTTAAATCCCTCCAGCTGGTCTCTCGATGTGTTAGAGAAGAATTTCATCAGAGATTCATTCCTGTAACATCCTACATCAGTGAGATCAAGCTGTTTAACACTTGTGGAATCACTGCCAAGACACACTGAAGGAAACTGAGATGAGGAAGAGAAAGAGGAGAAGTGAAAACCCAGACTCTACCTGATGATGTCAGATTTTGGCTGCAGAGGGTGTTATCAAAACAAAAAAGAAGCAATTCTTAAGTTGAAAATTATTTTCACATCTCAGGAATGTTTATTTAAAAAGGTTTGTTGCAGATTTGTGCCTGTGAACAGCTGGTTTTACAAACACAAAAAACCTTCAGTGGAGCTGAGAAGAATACGTGATGTGTAGGAAAAAAAATGAATGAATAATATTTTGAGCAAACATCAGCCTTGGAAGACCCTTAAAGAAATGTTTTAGCCCCTTTGACAAGTGTTTCTCTGTAAAAGTTCTTAATAATTTAATATCTTAAATGTGGCTTCGGTTTGGAGAATCATGTCATCTGGCATCTTAAAAAAGCTCAATTCCCTAAAATGTGTTAGCATTTTAAGCAAACATTATTTTATAAACTTTTACAAAGCCATAAACTTCACTTTATTTAAAAGAATTTTCTGTGGTTATTAACATGTAGCACTGCCGAGGCATCCTGGTGTCAAATCTGGTGGGAATTTCTTAAAGAGGTCCTTCCATTAAAAACAGTTTTTCTGAGGTTTCTGTTGAATATTTTAGCTCCACAGGTGTTCTTACCTTCATAGTGGGTGTGAAAACAGGTCAACAACTTCTCTTTCAGTTTTTATCTCTCAAACTAAGCAGGTGGTGATAAAACCCGAGTTCTCCCGAGTCCGAACGGCCTGTATCTGTTTCATCACAACTCCTTTTTTCGTTAGTATTCATCAGCTCCCGCAGTTGAAACCACACCTAGCATGCTGCTGGCTGAAAGCTGTTAGCATAAGACGTAGCAAACAGGAAGACACGACGTCTGGTGTTGCCATGTGCAGTGGGGCAGGAAACAGTATTCGTAGCTCTCATAGGCTAGTTTGTTAGCCAATCAGAGTCCAGCAAATTTAAATAATGAATATGAACAAGCTGCTGCTCGAGGCCTGACGGAAGGAGCCGGAACCACCCGAATTTTGACGCCGACAGATTGAAATGTCTGTTAGTCAGTGTTTTCTAATGTTTTTTAAATATAAAATGTTTCATATTACTAGTTAATACTTAATAACCACAAAGTCCTGAAATTTGTATGAAATGGCCTCTTTAACATTCTGTGAAAATGAGATGCAAAGGTCTATAAAATAATATTCAAACAAACACAAGGACATTTTGAAGATTTGAGCTGTTTTAGGACAACAGTAATCCAATAATACACTATTTCTTACAAAAATACAAACAATCTGGATAAATATCCTGAGTCATTAATGTTTCTATTAAGTTTTTATTATTAATTATATTGTGGTGTAAATTATTTTGTAGAATTTTCTAGAAATCATCAAAACAATATGTTTAAACCTAATATAAATGATTTGTATGAAAGGGAAGGCAAAGGGTGTGACTCTCACTGAACTGGACACAATAGGAAGGAACTGTAACTCTAAGATGAGAGTGGAACAAGTGGAACGGGCCTCTTGAGAGAGCAGCTAAGGGACACGCTGTTTGCATGTAGTACAACAGTACAGGCTGAAAGTAAGAGGAACACACTTAAAGCAAGGTGTAGACTGACAGAGAGAGGCAGCCTTAGCAGGTTCTGATGGTTGACACCTTTAGTTCAGAAAACAGCCTAACATGTTCCAAACATGTTCCTGCTAGCTGATACCACAATACCACAAGTCCATTAAGTCATAATACTATATATAATTGAAAAAGGAAGAAAAAAAACATTCTTAAGTCTGGGTTTTATTAGTTGTTTTCCTTCGTTTTTGTGTATTCAGGTGTCTCACATCCTAAACGTAGCCTTTGGAGTGGAAAATGTGTTTCCAGACTTGTTCATCTACAAGACCATCAGTATTCTTGATCATCCTGACGCTGACCTGCTGATGCACATGCAGGACTGCTGTGATTTCATAGAACAGGCTCGCCGTGAGGTAACACCACATTGCATGTCACACACAATGCCAAACACAAAAATCTGATTAAATATACAGAGTGTTTGCAAAATCATTACAACTGACTTGTTTCTAGTCCACATTTGTAAAAACATTTACATCATATCAGATGGACTTATAGTCACACACTTTGAATTACAGCACTTTCCTGGTAGTTTCCTTCTTGTCTATCCTAGAAACAAGGAAACTTAAGAATTCAATTCAAAATCCAAATTCAAAAATACTTTATTAATTCCTGAAGATAAATGAGATGGAGGGTTCTAGCTGTAGACAGGAAGGATCTCCTGTAGAGGGTTCTAGCTGGGGACAGGAAGGATCTCCTGTAGGGGTCTGTGTTGGATCTGAAGAACCTTCTGACTGAAGACACTCTGTTCTTGAGTTAATGTGTTGTGAAGAGGATGATGAGAATGATGTTCCATCATGTTCTTCATCCTCCTTTGAACAATCAACTCAAGAGGATCCAGATCAGAACCAGAACAGAACCAGCCCTCCTTATCAATTTGTTCAGCCTCTTAACATCACCTGCCCTGATGCTCCGCCCCAAAAGGTGACTGCAGATGTGATCACACTCTCTACAGCTGATTTATAAAAGATCTTCAACATCTTGCTGCAAACATCGAAGCACCTTAGCTTCCTCAAGAAGTTCAGTTGGTTCTGTCCCTTCTTAAAAACAGCATCACAGTTGTGTCTCCAGTTTAAACAGGCCCCCAAACAAATGTTCACTAAGGAAAAGTGCATTTCTGACATCTGTTTGTTGGATAAATCAGCTCTTCAGCTGTTTAATTATGTGCATGTAAAAGATACATTCAATCTTTGCCATTGTTTCAGCAAACAGTTCTGGGTGTGATTATCTTTTCAGTCGGCTGCAAGAACTCATGAAGTTCTTCACTAAATAACACTAAATAAACGTCCTCCATATGCAGTGCTTTCATAATTTTTGCTAGAGATTTGGGATCAGTCTGACATAAATAATAGGACAACGAAGAAAAATTAAAACCCATGTGACTTTGCTTCTGATCAACCATTGGGGAGCTGTGTGAAAAGTCACAGCTGTTCAGTGTGGCAAAGACTTTTAGGTCCAGAGGACCAGAACTGTGATGGCAACAGGAAAAGTCTGTAAAAAAGCTTGAGCTGTGCATAAAACACAACTAAACACTTAAGACACTGCAAACAATTTAAGTGTTATTGGTTGAAAATCATCCAGTATTCTAAAATATTTTGCAAGGGATGAATGTCAGTTTACTGATCATTTAAAATTTGATGTCAACACAGTTACACAAAAGCTGAGACCCTAGCAATAACATTTGGGAAAGTTTGTCAAACGTCTCGTGGAACATGTCACAAGACTAAATGAAAAGTTGGCATTCCTCAATCCATCAAGGCGGCACTGAACGTGAAACAGATCCCCTCACTGAACATGGTTTACTACTGCATACTCAAAGTTAAAAATCCTTAATGCAAAATAAAAAAAATGGAATAGATTCTCAATTTTAACTGCCAAATGTTGTCCTGAGCACATAGCAGCATGTATTTGAAAGTCATGGATGCTGCAAATTGCCAAATACATGGAAAATAAAACCATCCAGCTTTTTAGTTCATAATTCCAAAGCTAGAGTCAGAGATGGAAGACATACATCATGTATCAAAGCCCACATTTTACTGTCCTGTTATCAATTAACCTGTAAAGTTTAAGGACAATGAGGTTGTTTATAATTCAGGCAAAGCCAAAAGAGCAGATCAACGTTAAGTCCCTCAAAACAAAGACACACTTCAGCTTAAAAGTGTGAAACTAAGAAGAGCTCCCATATGACATGACAGCATCTCTCCTTGTCTCCTCTCCTTGTTTCCTCTCCTCTTTTTCTGTCTTGAATAATAGATATTTAGTTTTGTTAATGTTTTATTAAACGGCATCCAGATCAGATCTCAGTGACATACAAGCTTTTAGCGGCTCAGCCTGGTGCTCACCTTAACATGACACCACACACACACACAGAGTGATTAGGCAGTCATTAGAGGTGTATGATTACAGGAAGTGTGTGTTCATTATCATCATATGCGTCTCTCTGTGTGTGTTTTTGGTAATTCCAGACCTGATAATCAAACTAAAGCTTTTGCTCTGAAATGGAGGCTCAGATTACCCAGCAGGCCATCTGGCTGATGATGACCAATAGATATTGATGTTTCCATGACAACACCAAACAACCAAGCTCCTGACTGTGGTGCAGACACACAAACTGCTCCAAGCTGTATGCAAAATGTGCTTATGAGCTTTAAAAATTAAAAAAAGAAAAAAACGTTTTATTGAATTCATCTTAATGATGTTTTGTAGCATTATTAAAGACAGTTTTGTGTCAGACTTTACCTGTTGTAAACTTTCCTCCCAAGGATTTAAGTTAAAATTTGAGAGAGAAATGTCTCTAAGAATCTGTTATTTACCAGATTTACGTCTTTAATTGCTTACAATTTACTTCAATTTTCACCAAACTTCAGCCTTTGCACAGAACTTTTGTTTCTGCAAATGCATATTTAGATTTGGTAATATCATATTAGACACTAAATATATTTCTTTGTTGAAATTATTCATCTTTTTTAATAATTTTGAAGTTTAGTTTAACTTTTAATCCATTTGTTAGTGGTGCAGGGAACCTGCTGTGAATCTCAGTCTGATGACTGTAACCCATGTAAAGCATTCACCTGAGGAAAAATACAGGTTGTAATGGAGAAGCTAATGAGTTCCTAAAGACACAAACAAACACGCTGCCTGTTCACAGATCAGCTTATTGTGTTGGGAGACTTCACTGACCAGCAGAAGTTGTTGTGAGTAGCCGACCTGTGTTCATAAAAACTTCACTGCACTCAAGTTTAAATCCAACAGCATCATTATTCTCTCATTTACAAAACGTGAAAAAAAAAGTTAAACTAGAAAATTATTTGTAGAGCTCAGACCTCCATCAAGCACCTCAGTTCCCTCATATTGGGATTCACACCAAAAATATGAGTCTCACCTTTGTTTTATCAACATTATCAGATTCTTTGACCATGAAAACACCTTACGCAATAAAATTGACATTGATTTCTTTATTAGCTCAGTAGTTATTCACAAAATCACATTGTTTTCTTCTGGATCGAGCTCCAGAGCTTTTGAAGGAACATCAAATTTATTAACACACTTCTGATTCCATAGTGTCGTGACTGTCTTCATTTTTTTCTCTTGCAGTGATAAAAAATCTGAAAGTTCCCTATTTTCTTTTCCTTTTCTGAATCATTATATCTGGATTTTTGTAATGATCCAGATCAATCCTTGGTATCATAAGAAACCTATTGGGAACTCACCCTGTATTTTTTAACAAGCACTTGGACCATTTATTCATACCATTTGATCTCCAACTTTAATCTCTATTTTAATTCCATAATGTTCCTCCATGTTTTCTTAATTGTTACATTTATTTATTTTGAGGGCTGTACGATGGTGCAGTTGGTAGAGCTGTTGCCTTGTGAGAAGGTCCTGGGTTTTATTCCGGGCTGGGACCTTTCTGCATGGAGTTTGCACATTCTCCCTGTGCATGTGTGGGTTTTCTCCAAGTTCCTCCCACAGTCCAGAAACATGCAAGAGGTTAATTGGCAGCTTTAAATTGTCCCTAGGTGTAAGTCTGTGTGAGTGGTTGTTTGTCTATGTGTGGCCCTGCGATGGACAGGTGACCTGTCCAGGGTGTCCCCGCCTCTCGCCCAAAGACAGATAGGCACCAGCTCCCTGCGACCCTGAACAGGAAGAAGCAGGTTCAGAAAATGGATGGATGGATGATGCACTAATATGAAGAAGATCTGATAATGTTACTTAAAAACATACAAGATGACATACATTCTCAGTATTCTTATTTTATATGTTCACTGCTTTTATGACAAATATTTCAATAGTAATACCCTGAAAAAATAAAGAAATTAATAAAACAGAACTAGGTGCATCCTCAGGGGAGAAGGCAAACTAAAATAAAGCTTTGAAAGTTCTCAGATTTAACATGTTTATGGGGGGTTAGTTTTGTTGATGGCTGTTCACGAACAAGGACAAAACTGTTGATAGCGAGTTCAGTATCTTGCCCAAGCAAACTTTGACATGTGGCCTACTGGCACTGGGGGTTGAACTCCAACCTCCTGATCAAAGGGCAATGTCCCCCCCAAGGAGGCTAAAGCCACCCAGAATTACAGGACACACTTTATTTTAACATCTCCATGGTCAGATTATTTTCAATCATTTTTAGGGGTGCTGCCATTTTAGTCTAGACCAGTTTCTTGTAATAATTTAGCTGAACTACCATTCAGTTAATGTCACCCAGGGTGCAAGCTGTTTGGGGCGCATTCCTCCCTAAAATAAAAAGTGCCAGATTTGTAGATCGCTCATGTCCATTTCAAGTTAGTGGTGGTTAACACTGGTGCACCCCTACTATCATGTCAACCTATACCTCACAGTATGTACATGTTCATGTATACAGAGATGGCTGTCTTTTGGGTAGGGAGCGCTAACAACTGCTTCACCAGGTCGCAAAACTAGCAAGGATTACTGCTGTTACTGATTCTATTTGTTGTTATTTTCACCAGTTGCAAGTTATTGTCATGACCACTGTTTGTGTTTCTTTCTCTAACGGAAGGGTACCAGCAATTTTGTCCATGTCTGTAAGTAGTAATTATGACAGACCTTTGAGAGTTTTTTAGAAAGTCCTTCCTTCAGTTTTACCCATATTAAACTCAAAAGAGCAGATTAGATTTTGAAACTTTGCTTCCATGTGGTAGTCTGAATGACAGTGTCATCAGCAAGGAATTTTACTTCTGCTATCTTCTGCTCTTAGTCTTTCCACTACAATATTAAGAAAAAAAAATCACAAAACAGAATCCTAGCATAAAGGACTGAATTCACTCTTACTATAAATTCCAAAGGCCATAAAAAAAACAAGGGCTGCATGGTGGCACAGATGGTAACACTATTGCCTTGTAGCAAGAAGGTCCTGAGTTAAAAACTTGGCTAGAGCTTTCTGCAGGGGGAGTTTTCTCTGAGTACTCCTTTCTTCCACAGATCCAGTATATGCACAATTGGTGAATTGAATTGGTGATTCTAAAGTTCCCTGGTACATCTCACGCAGAGAGGTTTTTAGTGTCTTTTTTTGCTCTGTGATGTGGGTCAAATCCCACGTCTTGCTCAAAGACCACTGGAAAAAGGCACCACTTCACTTGCAGGCATAAAATATGGACAGACTCTCCATTTGTGGTGATCTATTTGGTCTCCAGGCAGGAGACAAAACATTTTGAATCATCTGTAATTTGCTTTTTCCAGCTAAATTATCATCCTGTTGACGTAGTGATTCAACAGTATATTTGTGCCAATGGTTGTATCACCTTGTGCTGTCAGGACGTTTGATATTCTTTAGGAAAACCTTTAACTAAGTAAGATCTACTTCTCAAACACAGTTCTGAACATGTAAGTAGGCTGTTGTTGTCCAGAACACATTTTAAGTAGATAAAACTAAACAGTGAACTAATATTTATAATGTATTTGTTTTTTTTTTGTTTCAGAAAAGTGTTGTATTGGTCCATTGCAATGCCGGTGTGTCACGTGCGCCAGCTGTGGTCATTGGCTACCTAATGTTGCGTAATGGGCAGTCCTTTGAAGACGCATTCTCATTGGTTAAATCTGTCCGGCCCACCTCTGACCCCAACCCTGGCTTTGTGGAACAACTAAGAAACTACAAATTACCTACAACAAATGGGTCCACAGCTTAAAGAAGAAAGGTTCAAAGGGGTTATACAACGTATTCACAAGAGAGTCTGACCGTACCGGGAGTTGTTTGAAGTCTTAATACAATGATCTGATTTGACCCTCCAGAGAAAATAAAATGTTCTATCAGCAAACATCAGCAAAAAAACAACATTTACACAAGATCTGTAGGGGCAGATTCATTCACTGAAATTACTTACATATTTTGTCTTCCTTCATGGGGAGTCTGTTTTTGCAAGTTCTGAGACAAAACAGACTTAAATCTTTGTGTGCTATGAGTGATGACGTTTTTCTTAGAGTTCAGTATTGTTTTCTGCATTCGGATTTGACTTTATTGGTAGAATGAAAGCTGAGTTGAACCATCATGTTTTGAAGTATTGGTCAATTACAAACTCCCCAATCATATTTTTTGACAATACTTAAAAAAAAAGGAACTAAAATAAATGCTATAAATACTCATGAATGTACTAGAAGCAGTTGTTGTTTTGAGCCTGAAACTATTTGTAAAGAGATAAAACTTTTCTTTTAAAACTTTGTTTCTACAAAAGTTGGGATGCTGTGTATTATGTAAATAAAAAAAACGTACTGCAATGATAAGCAAATAGTTTCTGTTGGTTATGTTCAGTTATAATTAAAGTGCAAACAAGTTTGAAAAATTGGTCATTTGTGCATTTCTGTTCACTATATCCGCTATAATAAAAACACATCAAGGTAATAAAGTATGGGTTTCAACTGAAAGAGGTTTAAACTGCAAGTTAAAAAGTATTGATAGTGAATGATTTGTATTGAGGTTGACAGGTAGGCAGTTAGGTCTAAACCCTCCTTTCCACTGAACACGCAACGTTAGTGATGCGTAATACGAGGCTGATGGCCACCATTAAAGTCAATGAAACCATTCCCTGTAGTGTCGCGAGCATTACATTGCTTTTCTATTTTTACGTGGTACACTTCTAAAACGCGTCAAGCTCAGCAGCTTAGTTTAGACCAGACAGGAAATCAGAAGTTTGTGAAACGTAAAAAACCCGGAAGTTTCAAAATAAAAGGACACGTGCGGATTCTCCTTTGCAAGACTATGAAAAAATACAGTACCTGTGACGGGTTTGAAGTCCGTAGATGGTGTGAAAACAAACAACACACCTTTATGATATATGTTGTCAGCTTTCTTCCTGCTTGTTGTTGTATGTACTGACGAAATCCAGCATGTTTTCGCTATGAGATTTCGTGATCTTCCGGGACCAGCTGGATGTAACACTTGTGCAAGGGATAAATGCATGTAAAGCGCGTGTGTCCACTTCCTGGTGGGAAGGGACGCATGGCACGAGCAAAACTTTGCATGCTGCTGACGCGTCCAGTGGAAAGGAGGGGTTAGAGATGGAGAAAAAGCAAAGTTCTACAGAATCTTGTAAAAGCTCTGAAGCATTTTCATTTAGTGATACAGCTTAGATGTTGTCCTGCAGCAATAAAAAATAAAAGCAAACATTACTGAAGGATAAATTTGATTAAAAACCACAAACAAGATGGAAAAAACACTAAAAAAAAAAAGAGAAAGTTTGATCAACTGACTCCCACTTGTTGTGACATCAGGTGAAGGTGGGTCTGCTTGTGTTTTTGTATTGGTAGAATTTTGTAAAAAATAAAATAACTATACAACAAAATAACAAAACAAATAGAAATATTAACCACTGCATTGTGTTGTGTTCATTTTACTGAACAGTTTTGTTCAGTACAATTTTATCTTTCAAATGTCCATTTTTTAATTGCTGAAACCAGAGATTATCTATGACTGAAACTAATTTGTGTCCCTTCAACATGAGTAACACACACACACACACAGCAAGCCTTGTGAGACCTCCACTTCACTGAGACAACAGCAGTGAGACAATGAGCTGCTCTGAGCAGCATGCGGATGAAAGCAAGAGGACGATGTCTCTGCATCATATAAAAACACATGCGGCGTCCTCCGTCTGTTTGGATTCCTCGTTCAACTCTTCATCTTAATCCTGATGTGGTTTGCACTGATGATGGGCTCCTTCTGCTCGGGTCTGGACCGAAAGATGGTGGTGACTGTGACACCACATCAGGACTCTCTCGTTCAGACTCTGACAGGTAAGACCGCCCTGTCCCGCCTTCCTACATCAGATTCACATCTCTCTTGTCTATCAAAATAAAACTTAAAAATAAATAAATAAATCAACCATCCTCATCTTTCTGGTGCAGATCCATGTACATAAGTGCAGACTGATTTTTTTAATTGTTGAGTCTCCAACATACAATAATAATAATAATAATAATATTAATATTATTATTATTATTAATAATAATAATAATAATAATAATAATAATAATAATAATAATAATAATAATAATAATTACACAAGTCAGGTGCTGACAGTGGATGTTTGAGATGCAGTGTTGACAGTATGACTCCCTATTGGAATCTACTGAAACAGAAGATACAACTGAAGAAATGCTAATATCCCACCTTTTTTGGAAAAATTAAACTATTTAATGCTAATTGGTTCAGTTGAGATGGAGGAGTGGACTGAAGATGGCCACACACTGAGAAGCTGGTGGGGGGGGATTGTGTTAAACTAAAGAAAAATTAAATAATTTTTTTTTTAAAGTAGGCTGCACGGTGGTGCAGTTGGTAAAACGGTTGCTTTGTAGTGAGAACGTCCTGGGTTTGAATCCGGGCTGGGCCTTTCTGCATAGAGTTTGCATGTTCTTGTGCAAGCATGGGTTTTCTCAACATGCAAGAGGTTAATTGCTGACTCTAAATTGTCCTCGTGTGAGTGGTTGTTTGTCTATATGTGACCCTGTAATGGACTGGCGACCAGTTCAGGTGTAACCCCGCCTCTCACTCAATGACCACTGGAGATAAGCACCATCTCGCTGCAGAAAATGGATGGATGTTTAAAAGGTTCCGTGTTATTTTGTATTGAATTAGTATCAATCAATCTATCTGGACAGGTCGCAGGTCCATCACAGGGCCACACATAGACAAACAACCATTCACACACACACTCACACCTAGGGACAATTTAGAGTTGCCAATTAACCTCTTGCATGTAAATATTAAGTTTTGGCATAAAATTTTCATTGTGGATTGTGTGTGTGTAGGTGCTTTTAACCCTGCTTAGGTTTTGGACCCTTTTATTAAAATTGTGCTGTTTGTACAATTACAGTATAATTAATCATCAATTGATTCAAATACGTATAATAATTCATGTAAAAATTACTTGGTACAATCAGAATAATAAATAGATCTAGTTGATTTGAACCTAGAAAATGAACCTGCTTTAAGATTTAATGCAGGCTGTGAATATATTTGTATTACAATGTTAGTCAACAAGTTTATATTATGAAAACTAATTTGATTATTTGCCAATATTTCAAATTCTAATACATGATAAAAAACTGACCCTCCCAAAAAAACAGTGTCTTTTTCTATCTGCTTTCTAAATAATGAGGGTCGAAAATGAATCAACCCACCTCTCAGCTCTGCTTATGTTTCTCTACTTGTTTTTTTGAAAAGCTTTTTGACAAACAAAGACCAGAATACATTACTGAAACACACATACACAAGCTACTCCTGTCGCCCACATGGTCATCTTTAATTATCTCTTCAGTTTTGTTGCTGATCAGGAAGAGCTGAATAACATTCAGCCAATCAGGCAGCAGCTGTTGCCATAAGGGTTTGTTTACAACTCTAACTGCTGCTAGCTGAGACACAGTGTAATATACTATAATTGCACACTAGAGCAGTTTCCTGTAAAATGATGTTTGTCCACTTTATTTGGTTTTCAATTTTTTACTCCCAAAGTTGCACTTATCGCTTACTTACTCTTCCGCTTCCCACAACAGGTGACTCATTACAGCCAATAAAAGCTGTAAACCAGCTGCAGAAGCCAATCAGGAACATCTACAGCAGTGGGGGGTTTGTGTCTGGTCCCAAAAATCCCTGGGCAGTTAAAAACTACAAATCCTGGTAAGACCTTTAAAGAAGCCATTTCATACAAATTTCAGGACTTTGTGGTTATTTCTTAAAGGTGTGATGACATCACTGTTTAAACTGGCGTAAAGCTATTTCATGTAGTAGATATGCCCGCATATGTCAACTCTCAAAAGAATTTGATTAAAAAACTAACAGGGCGGGGGTGTACGGGCAGGTCAGAATCCTCTTCTCAGCAACACGGTTCCTTTCGTTAATGATATGTGGGTCTCCCTGGCTGACTTCGCTCTGATTGGCTACAACCATATTTGGGAAGGTAGGTAAACACGCCCTCATACGCCCTTGCCCGCAGAAAGCCTTTCTTCTCGGCTCCGTCAACAGTCCAGTAACATGGCGAGTGGACGTTTACAACCGTATATGTTCGAGCCTGAAACGTCTTCTGAGGAAGACGGAGGGGTGAACACATAAAACTCAACTAATCACATGAGCGAATAAACAGAGCTGTCAGATGTTATCAATGAAAATAGATTCACAATATGGTATGATAAACCTGTTGCTCACGGACATTGTTGCTAGAGCGGCTATCACATGCTAGCATCATGAACTCTTCAGACCACGAACAAACGTTTATCAGGCAAGGCAGCATTTTATTAAATAAATAAACTTACAGGTATTGACGATGTGGTCGCCTCCTTCAGGGTTGGTAAAGAATTTTTAATTAAAATCAGTTTCTTTGACAATCCCAACTTGAATTCACCCAAGTTATGGAAGCAGTCCTCCGTGAAGTGAGCTGAACATAGATTGAAAACATTTAACCGAATTACATTTTGTAATCCAATGTTACTTATCAGATTACAACTGGACTGAATTGTTTGAATTGTCCCATCAATTCCAGGTATGTCTTTCCTACATCTTGGGGCGACTGTGCCTCAGTGGTTACAGCGGTTGTCCTCCAACTTGAAGGTTGGTGGATCGATCCCAGCTTCCACCGCCACATGTCGAAGTGTCCTTGGGCAAGACACTGGACCCCATGTTGCCCCCCCGATCTGCGTATCGGGTTGTGTGAGTGTTAGCCCCTACCCTCTCCCGTCTGAATGGGTGAATGACAAAAAAACTGTAGTGTGAAGTGCTTTGGGGGTCGTAGGACCTAATTAAAGCTATACAAGTGCACGCCATTTACCATTTACCATCTTGTCAGCAACGGAAGATTAGGTCTGAAATACAGATTCATTATATATTTGACCCCCTTTAAAAAAATTGCCAAGGTTAAATTTTTTCCTTATAAATGTCAGCTCTTCTTTGCTAAATGTCCCCTTTTATCAGTATGATAAACATTGTGTTTGCAGATATTAGTAGAGTTAGGAGGGGTGACCTTGACAAACTGACTAAATTGGCTGTTAATTAGTTGTCCAATCAGAGCTTTGATGCTCTCACTAATAGGTAGACAGGAAGGAGACAGTGCAGGACCAGAGCAGAAGAGATTGCAGGAGTATTTGAAGGGGTTCAATCTACACACCTTCACATTTGGTTTTGCAAGCTTCAAGTAAGGAATTCAGTTTTGTTAGTTTTCTTCATAACATTGTTGTATGGTTTGCTTTGTTATTCTGATGAAAATATTGCTGTATTTTTCCATTTTTTTTATTTTTAAACTCACTTTTAATGATTGTATGTATTAAATATAACATTTGAAGCAAAGATTTAGTTTGGTGGTTAGAAATGTGAATTTCTCGTAAATTTCTTACATAGATCTCAGTATTTTTTGCATGAGATTAATTAATAATTTGGTGTGCCTTAGCCCTCCTTTCCACTGTACGTGTCAGCAGCACGCAACGTTTTGCTCCCACAATCAGCAACGCGTCCCTTCCTACCAGGAGCACATCACATGCGTAAATCACTTGCGCAGCGTCACATCCAGCTGGTCCAGGGAGATCATAAAATCTCATGAGAATAGCGAAAACACACGTTATTTCATCAGTACTCACAACAACAAGTCAGGAGAAAGACAACAACATGTATCCAGAAGGTATGTTGTTTATTTTCACACCATCTACAGACTTCAAACCTGTCACAGGTACTGTACTTTCTTGTAGTCTCGTAAACGGAATTCCACACGTTCTTTTATTTTGAAACTTCCAGGTACATTCCTTTGATTTCCTCTCTGGTCCAAACTGCTGAACTTCTTTTAGAAGGGTACCGCGTAAAAAAATAGAACTGCAACGTAATGCTTGTGACACTACGATTCTGAGACGTGTCTCATGTGCGCTGCTTCGTGCACAGTGGGAATGGTCTCATTGACTTTAATGGCTGCTATCAGCCTCATATTACACATCACTAACGTTGCACGTCTGTTGTGTGTCCGGTGGAAAGGAAGGGGTTAGATTTAGCTCTACAATTTATTCCTATTTGAACTTTCTTATTAATTTGCTTCAGTTCAGTTTTATTTACATAGCATCAATTGATAACAAAAGTCATTTCGATGCAATATATAGAGACAAATCCAATTCACATAAGACTTCAGATTTGAATTTCATAAAACATTTCAAACAACTGTAGTTTTTACCTAAATGTAATAATCACTAAAATATGCCCTTAAACTTGGAAAAAACTTGCATTCAGTTTCAGTTCGTAAGCCTTAAAATTAATTATTCATCAGTTTCAGAATGGGAAGGTTTTGTTTATTTAATTATTTCCAAAACCAAACATCTAATCATTATGAACATGATTTAAACAATAAGGGAGACTAAAGGAGCGTTTCTTCTTGTGCATTCTAACAGATGTGCCCTGTTGGTCACAATTCATTGAAACCAGGGAACTGAGCATATGGTGTGCCCTTTCAAACTAAGAACATTTCTTCCATTATACAGATTTAGTTACATCCCTTCTGACATGAGGCTGACTGAGATCTCACATGCTCTTCTGGATATCTTCAGCCTCATTGAAAACCATCTTCATACACTATGAAATCTCCCATGGCAGCAGCCAGAAATCAGCCCCAGTTCTTGAATCCACATTTCCCTTCTTGAACATATTTAGCTGAAATTATTGCTCCAAACTGTATATATGAAAACAAAATGTCAAATGAAGCTACATAAAATGTCAGTGCACAGCAAAATTTAAATAAATGTTATATGAAATATGATAAAACCCAATTAGTATGAATCCATGAAACTGCTAAAGAGCTTTATTTGGAAGTGTTTTCTCTCATTTTCCTTCTCAGTGTGAAAAATACTAGATGTGACATGTGATTGTGTGAAATATTCAAAATAGATAGATGCCG
Organism: Pachypanchax playfairii; assembly: GCA_006937955.1. NCBI lineage: Eukaryota > Metazoa > Chordata > Actinopteri > Cyprinodontiformes > Aplocheilidae > Pachypanchax > Pachypanchax playfairii. Next base: position 340,023 of record SSNP01000257.1, on the reverse strand, counting down.
AAATAGTGCATTAGACTAGATAGTCCTGGTTCTGCTTGGCAGAACTGTATTAAAAATGAAAATTCAGTGACAACTGTCACAGTTACAAGCTACACTGCACAAAAATGTGAACATTTGTGTTTGGTAAAGTATTAACTGACATACCATCTTATAAAAAGAAATAGAAATTTTTTTTTTCCCCCCAAATGGTGAAACATAAAGAAAAACAATTTGTTGTATGAAGAGCAGAGTTGAACATGATGACTCCAATAAAAAAAAATAAAAAGCAACATTTTTATTGCAAATGTGAAACATTTTTTTCTGCTTGAAATTTTTAGGCCATTTATTGGACTGCATGATTGAAGTCTGAAGGAATAAGACACATTGGCAGCTTAACAGTTGATTAATTTAAAACAGAACTCAAAATTGAGATGACGATGCTATGAAAGGAGAATGGTCATTGCAACTGATTGGACGGTGATGTAGCGGCTCATGCTAACATCCAAAAACACAGGGCTAATGCTAAGAGGAAAGCCAGACAGTCTAAGTTCATAAGCCAAGTTCCAAACAAACAAGTCCAAACACGATCCAGTGGAAAATACAGGGGACAAAAAAAAAAAAAAAAAAAAAAAAAAAAAAAAAAAAAAAAAAAGGTCGGTAACTTACTGATTTGAAGGCAGACTGACAAACTGAGCAGGTCTGAGACAGAGGTGTACTCAGAAACCCAAGCAGGTCTGATGTCAGAGTAATTTGATTTCCTAAATAAAGTCCAAAGGAGCAGGTAAGAAGTGAGGTTGGGTATAGTCCAGGGTTTGTTAACAACAGAGCAATATAGCTGCAGAAAGACATGATCCAAGGTGCTGGTTAGGTACCATAAAACAAGTTCAACTAAATGGCAAGAACTGTCTGCAGGCAGATTTTAAAGAGTAGCAGACAGGTGACGCTTGACAGGCTAATTGAGGTGACGGCAGGTGAAAGTGATGAACTGATTAGGAGTGTGCTGCAGGACAGAGGGGAGTTAAAACTTTGGCGTCAACACAATATCACTGAAACTAACTGTAAAACTAACAGAAACAACAATACTAAGACTAAGGTCTGATAAATGAAAACAAACAAAAAAACACAGCAGGCTGTGGGATTGAAGGTGACAACAGCAGAATGTGGAAGAACCAAACACAACCCCGACATTCTGGCTCCTCCTCCTAACGCTGGTCACCAGCTTGGTCACATACTGTTTTGAGACGACATCCCATTCTTTATTGACTCGGTGCGCTGTTGCCATGCGCAGTGGGGCAGGAAACAGTATACCTTGCTCTCATAGGCTGGTTTGTTAGCCAATCTGAGTCTAGCAAATTAGCAAAATAAATATTAATGAGTTGGAGCCAAAGCTGGACGAATCTTCACGCAGACAGATTGAAAGGTCTGTTAATCAGTGTTTTCTGATGTTTTTTAGATATAAAATGTTTCATATTACAAGTTAATACTTAAGAAATAACCACAAAGTCATGAAATTTGTGTGAAATGGCCTTTTTAACATCTTTTTTTTATTATCAACAAGTTGCACATCTACATGAGAAAAAATGTAAACAATCATTTTTGAGTGATATTGCCCATCTAGGTTAGCCAGAAGAGGCATGCTAAAGGCAGACTACATCTTATTACTGTGGCAGGATTAATGCTCATTCCTGGAGAATCTCTAAGAATTAGTAAATATCACAACAAAATGTTTTGCATTTGAGAGGAAGAACTGTCGAGTTTTTAATACGGACAAAACACATACTGAACTCATTTCCTTTCTTTTGTGCCGTGTTTAGTTACAAACTAATATGGATTTCTAGAAATTGTGAAAGTTTCATAATTATTTTTGAAATCTTATTTCACTAGATGGATGTGGTGAATTAATCCCACTACTGGATAAAAGCAGTTTGACATTCTGTTAAATGTTTCACTATGTCAGTGCACTCACCAATACAATCAATAAATTATAACTAAGAAAGAAGGGGAAAGGGACTCAAATGGGATGTTCCAGACTGGATTAAAATCAGTGACCTGTGTGCATATTAATAATAAAATCCCTTACCTCATCAAACAAAAATCCCCATTCATTTTCAGCTTCACTTTTATCTGTATACATGGAAGGTGGATCTGCTTCGTCTGGGTTAAGATCTTCAAACAATTTACAGCCACTCATTTCACCATTTCAGCTGTCTCTGATTTTAAACAGCAGCTGTTGAGTTTAAAAATACTTGGTTGATTAAGTATCTCTGAGCTAGTCAGCGTCATGGGCCGGACTGTAGCTGAACTGTTGTTGAGTGCTGTGAAGATGTGCGCTATAACAGGATGCTTTATTTGGGCAACTTTAAGTTTTTCTCATCTCTCTCGATGCATGTCTACGAAACGACAAAAACAGCTACTCCAAAACAGGTATGTTGGTGAAGCCAAGAATCTAAAATTTTTTACCTCCGCTAAATAGGTAATGTTTTTGCTGGTGTTGGTTTGTTTGTTTTTATAACTTGCAAAGTTGTTGACAGATTTTCGTAAATCGGGGGGGTGATCCGGATCATCGAACGATCCAGGAATTTTTTTGAATTGGGATTTAGGACTGTCTTCAGTACATGTTGCTGTAATGCCACAATAAATGGTCTGGGTGTGGAACTGAGGTGCTTGGCTGAGGTCTGCGCTCTCGGAGTACTTTTCTAGTTTTCATATGTTATATATGGAATGTTTCATTTCTTCCAGTCATGTAACACCCTCACTCATTTTAACTGAAATGTCATTTTTCCTGACAATAATAATAATTTATAGTTTATTAATACCTCTTGGCATTTTTAGATGCCAAAAAGCAATGGCAGACAAAATGTCAAGCACAAATGACACACTGGTCTTCCTGCAGCAGGACCTGTTCTTCTCTACCTTGCTTTCTCTCAAACACATACTGTAGGTGAAACAAACCTAAACAGTTTTTTGCAGCTGTTTGCTAAAAATGCTTAGGACTTGGATGTAGAAATGTGATTTAAAATACAAGGCAAGGTAGTGGCTGAATATAGAGCTCGCCATACTTGTTTTGGGCATATTTTTCAATAGTTTGCTGGTACAAGACACTGGTATCACCACACCTATCCTGCAGATGGTGCAACAGTAGCTGTACATCTTTCATTATTAAATGTTTCCAAAGTCAAAAAGTGGGAGGGACTGTGGCGATTTTAGCTATGGACAATGTGGGTGACAGTCCAAGGCATAATCTGTTTGAGCACCTGTACCAAAAAGAAAACAAAGAAATGCCAGATTTGTAGGCCACTTATTTCCATGTCTAGTTAATGGTAGTTAGCGCTGGTGCGCCAATTATCATGTCAATTTACACCTCAGTCATTTAGAATTAGAATCAACTTTATTGGCCAAGTATTATTTGCACAATACAAGGAATTTGACTCAGAAGAGAAACACAGACACTTCTCTCACAAAGGCAGCCATTTTTTGGCGCCAATTTTTACATCTTGGTATGGCGGAGTTTTGCAAAACTATCAAGGACTGCTACTGCTGGGGGATCTTTTAAGCTATTTCAGGATTGTTTGCACAGGCACAGTGAGAAATGATTATAACTTAATGTCAGATTGTTGATCTCCTCATCAACAAGTGTTCAGATTAAATTTGTCAGATGACCTCCAGACATATGATTGTCTCTCGTATAAGGCTTACTGTAAAACACAGCTAAACAAGATTATGGGCAGAGCTTCATTCCAGTGTACCAGCATGTCTTTGACTGCTCTCATTTCATGCATGATTTTATAATAAAACGTAGTTTTCCAATTCACTCGCTTCTTCAAAGATTAATTTTTCCACAACACAACTTTTGTGATTTGGATTGGGGGAAGTTTTAACTCAGCATGTAAGCACCTTCCACAAGGAACCTATTTATTGAATTTCATTCATTCACCCTCATCTTAGGTCCTCATCATTGAAAAAAACCTGGAACATGGAAGAAACAATCTAAATAAATGATGTCTTCAGTCACTGGTGTTACGTTTTCCCAAAAGCAAAACCCAAGTGTGACTCAGGCTTGTTGTCGTATAATCGGAAAACTAACTAAACAGCCCACAATCACACCCAAACTCTAGAACAAAAGTGTACAAATGGGTTCTAAAAGGTAGTAATGAGAACAAAATCCACACTACTACCCACTGATTCTATCAAAGGATAGACGGAATAATATTAATGCGAAGGAAACGATAAACCAAAGGTGGAGCTATGAGGAAAACAAAGGTGTATCCTCCTTTTGTGCAAACTGTAAATGGACCAAGTCTTAAACTCACAGAAAGCCAACAATAAATTGACAATCTGATCTCAAAAGTCTCAAAACACTACTGACATGTGCTTTGCAAACTTCCCAAAAAGCCATCTGAGAAAGATTCTGCTCTGCCTTATAAAGCCCTCCCACTGATTCCAACAGCAGGTGTGCTCCTCCTCCCAGGTGGAACCTATGAGTCCCAATCAACTGCAGGAACCATGTTAACCAAAACCAAAAAAACAACAATAGACAAAGAATCCCTCCAATTTCATCAAATCAATTAGTTTGCATCTAACAATCCATAACACTGGTGACAAATGAACTCCATATTTTTACCTGAGTGATTAGTCTGCTGGAAGGTTAAGCTGTACTTACCGAAAATCCTCATCAGGTTAGATTGGTCCTTAATATGTTTTGCTGTTAGACTTTCAATTATTAATAGATATTAATGGTACTGATTCATTTTCCGAATTAGAGTGTTTCCCTGAGGTAACTTTGATCAAAATACAGGTTTTCTACAAGAGTTATCTGTTTCAGTAGGGGTTCATATAAAGGATTTAAACATTTAGACCATGAACTCATGATATGTGAAGCACTTTTAATTGATTTAGAAGAACATTTAAGAAGATAATTTAACTTTTTTTTAATGATGTCCTTGTGAATAAAAAGGAGGATTCAGTGGACTGTTTTCCAGTTGTTACACTCAGCTTTTTCAGACTTGCCCAACATAATGTAATAAAAGGTTCAAAAAGATCATAATAAATGACCATGACTGGCCGGTTGTTTATCCTATCATTGGGCATCCTAATTAGATCAGTTAGAAATCCTGCAGGAAGAAAGTTACAAATGTTGTATTGTATTATGTGCGTCTGTGCCTGTATGTGTGTGTGTGGGTGGGGTGGGGGGCATCTCACACATTTGTTGCAAGGCTGAAGGGCTTCCTTGAAAAGAACATACTCTGTCTCAGTCTAGCACCCTACAGGATGCTGCTCAGCCATTTTATTGGTACTTTTAATGAGGTATTAACTTATTTATCTGTGAGTCACTGAAAACATTCTATAGTGCCCCTTGTATCATATTTGCTACATAGTTTTGATCATTTCTAACATGGTTGCTCCCAGTAAATGATCTACTTGCCTTTTTTCAGGTTAAATCATCATTATTATATGGATGAATGCATTATTATTGACTCATTTTTTATAATACAATTAAACTGTAAAAACGGCCAATGTAATAAATGTGATACAAAAAATCTATTATAAATAACATGATATAGCAAAAAAGGTTTCTGAATTTTGTCCTAAGGCTTCGTAAACATCCCAGTTCCAAATAATCAGAATTTTCTGGCTATTTTTTTAATAAGTTGGGTCTTACAGGGTTAACTTCTGCTTTTTGGTGCTTTATTCTTGCACTCCTTAAATTACAAATGCAAGTAATTGTCAAGTGATTGTTCGGAGGGTTGCGGTTGACTGGTATGTATCAGTGAATTACTGACTTTTTGTTTCACTTGTCTATTGGAGTTTATAGATCAAAAACATGTAAAAAGAGATGAAACAGTATTGACACTCTTTACTGGTTCTCTTGACTGCCTTACTTCTTTTATTCATCCTCAAATCCACAGCTTGGAAATAAGCATTTAAATAAAGCAAACTATGATGGAAAACTTCATTGTTGTTGCATATTAATAAACTTAGATTTGGGAGCAGGTCCACAGCTTCATCCACTCCTTTAATAACCTGGCAAGGTTCTTGACTCACACTGTGAGTCCATTTTTTCTTGTGCTGTCAACACCCACCTACCGTTTATTTTATCCTTTATCGCAACCTGTTTTTCAAAACTTACATTCAACCCAGCTCTTTTCAGTGGATATGATCCAGAAGGCCATGAGCAGGTCTAGTCCTGATCCAGATTCACTCAGGTCCATTTCCATGCAGTACAATCTAGTACTTCATTCTATCTCACTTTCTATCTCTCCCCAATCTGATTAAAATCTTGGTCGATCGGAATTCCCAAATCCCTGTTTACATGGACACTAACTGAAATGATCTGATCATGCCATGAGTACACATGCACCAAGCACTCAATCAGGTTAAATGAGTTGAGCATGCGCACAACGAGTTGTCTTTCCGGGGGAAGAAAAAAAAGTAAACAAACTCCGTGCTTTCTGCACGTCTTTCCTGCCCCATCGTGTGCTCGAGCTGATTCACATTTTCCCCAATATGAACCTTCTGCAGGTGATTACCTTTATGTTTGGGTTTTTACTGGTCGCATTAACCAAGCTAGAGGCTGAATACATATTGCTACTGCTCCTCCACCACAGGAGAGGAGAGCAGGATGACAGGATGACTGCACCAGCAGACCACGAACTGTTTACCTCCCGCCATGTTTTCTACTTGGGTCTGCGAAAGCTGAAAGACGTCACGCTGAAGTTGTACTCATGCGCAGTGGGCTTCTTTCACCCTTTCTTTCCGAATGGGTGTGTACATGCACGTCTATCCGAATGAAGATCGGACAAAACCACCCCTCTCGATCGGAAGGAAATTTAATTCTGATCAGGCTGCATCGGATCAAAACATTCTGATTGACATGTTTACATGACGTATTTTTTTTCCGATTGGGCGTTTATTCCGATTAAATGTGCCCATGTAAACCCATTATTAACAGACCTTTCAATCTATCTGCATTAAAATTCGTGTGGTTCCGTCTCGTTCCGTCAGGCCTCGAGCAGCAGCTTGTTCATATTCATTATTCCAATTTGCTGGACTCTGATTGGCTAACAAACTAGCCTGTGAGAGCAAGGTATACTGTTTCCTGCCCCGCTGCGCATGGCAACGTCAGACGTCGTGTCTTACTGTTTGCTACGTCTTATGCTACAGCTTTTAGCCAGCAGCATGCTAGGCGTGGTTTCAACTGCGGGGGTTGCCGAAGACCAACGAACAAAGGAGTTGTGACGAAACAGATACAGGTTGTTCGAACTCGGGTTTTATCGCCACCGTTTAAATATTTTTTAAACTTTTTACACTGTCAGTTTTGCATTTCATGGTTACATAGAATTTTGCAGTAATACACACACAGATACACAGAGGGAGAGATATGCACTGCTGCCTCTTTTTTCTCTTTCACAATTTATTGGGGTTATTGGGAAAATTGGAAAAAAAGTATTGGGAAAAATATTGGGAAAAAAGATTTGCTAAAAAAAACCACCTCACAAATCTTTTTGTTTTTCTTCTTCACTTCGAATGTTTACACAGTGAAAGTAATGCTACATGTAACTGTTTGCATTTACCGAAAGCTGACAGGTCCACTGACCCCCCCCCCCCCCACACACACACACATACATAAGAGTAATTATGGCCTTATGCCCCACTTCATTGCCGCCTGCATGCTGTGGTCACATCAAATACCAAATACCCTAGTAGAGAACTAGTACTGACTGCGCAGGTGAAGAAATGAGGTAAACCCTGAGTTGTTCATCGCAAACAGAGACAGCAAAAAAATGTTTCTACTGTCGTGTGGGGTGTTTGAAGCAGGATCCAAGTGCAGGCAAAACTCAGAAACACAGAGATTAATGTAAAATAAATACAGTTTAATAAAGAAGAAAACAAAAAGCTGATGAGGCATCAAAATTGTTTACTGTCAGTCATTTTCCCTATTGTTTTAATTCTGTTCAGGGTCACTGACAGCTGGTGCCTGTTTCCAGTGGTCATTGTGCAAGAGGCAGGGTTACTTACTGGACAGGATGCCACGAGAAAAACATTGAAACAAACCAATAGTAAAATAGTAGAAACCTGACTATAACTAAAGAGTAATGCACGACACAGAAAAAACAAAATCTTTTCAAAATAAAATGACAGGAAGAACCTGCAAGAGAATCACCAAAAAAATAAATGAACTCAAAAACCAATAAACCTGACATGTACACTAGATTTGTATGTTTTCCTTTTTTTGCATGCTTGTGGTCTGGTGAAAACCCACGCATGCATGAAAACATTCTCCTTTCTCACTTTATCCTTCTTAATGGTGAATGTTTGAATGCAATTCGTTGAGGTTGTCTACTGAGAATTGTTGTGTTGGCTTAAAGAGGCCATTCCGTTAAAAACAGTTTTTCTGAGGTTTCTGTTGAATATTTTAGCTCAACAGGTGTTCTTACCTTCATAGTGGGTGTGAAAACAGGTCAACAACTTCTCTTTCAGTTTCTATCTCTCAAACTACGCAGGTGGAGATAAAACCCTAGTTATCCCGAGTCCGAACGGCCTGTATTTGTTTGGTCACAGCTCCTTTTCTCATTAGTATTCATCAGCTCCCGCAGTTGAAACCACGCCTAGCAGGCTGCTAGCTAAAAGCTGTTAGCATAAACACATGTCAAACCGGAAGAGACTTAGTGCGCTGTTGCCATGTGCAGCGGGGCAGGAAACAGGAAACCTTGCTCTCATAGGCTAGTTTGTTGGCCAATCTGAGTCCAGCAAATTAGCATAATGAATATTAATGAGTTGGAGCCCGAGGTCTGTAAATCAGTGTTTCTTAATGTTTTTTTTTTTTTTGTAAAATGTTGCATATTACAGGTTAATACTACAGAAATAACAAAAAAGTCATGAAATTTGTGTAAAATGGCCTCTTTAAGCAGTGAAGCACTTTTGTCAGTCGGATGGGGTCGAGAATCACAGCAATCACATTTAAATTATTCTTTAGACGGTTCTCTGCTTTCTTGCCTTTGCACCATAGCAACTGTTGATAAGGACTTTCTCAAGGGTCCATTTTTGGTCCATTCTTAGTTTCTTTCGGATCCGTCTTGTTCATGTTATGCAGAAACATCATGTAAAGTATAATTATACAGATAATTTAAAGCTGTACATTTCTTTATCTTCTGATGATGCTGCTTCTCCACACTCCCTTACACAGTGTTTACATTAGGTAAATATTTTGATGTCAATGTTTGTATGATTGAATTAAAATTACTTTTCTTGTAGTTCTCAAGTGCCTTGAGAGGACATCTGTTGTGATTCAGTGGTATATATTGACCTAATAGATAATATATTTTATTTTTGTTTCTTTTAGTACTTTTGTGTAAAAATAAGCAGGCCGTATTTAGTATTAAGAATTCAATAAAGGTTACATGCCAACTGCCATTGACCTGAGGTGTCTTATAGTATTATTCTGTTTTTGGTAAAAGTTTTAAATGTGCTACATTATTGAACTCATCATAGAGTTCCAATGTTCCTTGAGTGAACTCACCATCAAGGTTCAACAACAAAAACAGCTTTTACATCAGCGTTGCGCATAGCCTGCTTCGCATGGTGGCACTTCCAAATATTCTCCCTGTTAAAGTTTGAGCGTCCTGAAGTCACATGTGATCAATGCGCTGCTGTGATTGGTTGAGGGAATCAGTTACTACTACTACTACTACTACTACTACTACTGTCATTTAGCAGACGCTTTTATCCAAAGCGACTTACATTGAGAGAACATACAAGCAAGAATTCAAAGAGAAGGAAAAAAAAAAATATATAAGGAGGCGGACAGTTTGGAGTCCAGTTTAATTCCGACGCAGATACATCAAGTGTATCAATTTTTTTTTTTTTTTAGTGAGAGATAAATTCTCAAATCGCTATCATAAATCATAAATTAATCCCACCTTAAGACTGAAAGTGTTCTTTAAAGAGGTGAGTCTTAAGTCTGCTCTTAAAAGTAGCTGCCGACTCTGAGGATCGGACCGAGTTTGGTAGGTCTTTCCACCATCGGGGGACAACAGAGGAGAAGAGTTTGGAACATGATCTCATGCCACGTTGTGGTGGAAGCGCTAGGCGTCTTTCAGCGGCTGAGCGTAGCTGACGCGTGGGAATGTAGGTTTGGATGAAGGAGTGAAGGTAAGTAGGAGCTGTGTGTGTTAGAGTCTGGTAAGCCAGAAGCAGAGCTTTGTATTTGATGCGTGCAAGTTGCTTGATGTGATTGGCTGCCAGTGTCTGTAAGACATGGCCCACTTTCCTCTGCTGCTGCACGAGTCTTGTTGCTGCTGCAACGCTGCCTGCCAGCTGACAGCCAGCTGCTGGCGGACGGTCCTGTGGCTCCAGATGCATCTCTAATCTGCAGGTATAAAGTCAGCAACAGAGTTTTAGTGAAAGTAGCTGAGGGAGGTCAGAAATGTCGCCAGATTTGTCGCTAGGTGGCTTTTTGGGAAAAAAAAGTTGTTAAGGAGGTCTAAAAAGTTGTTAGAAATGGCGACAAAGTTGCTAAGTTAGCAACACTGCATGTCTCTAGAGTGCAGATACTGTACATGTGCACATGTGTGTACATGTATGGGTGCGTGTATATTCACTTACACATTGTATTTCGTCTTCTTTATGTTTGGTTGGGTTGCTGTAAGTATGGAATGTGATTTACAAATAAAGTTTGATTTGATTTAACATCATTAATAACCATTTTTAAGTTATATCTTACAGTCCTGTTTCAGTTTGTCAGCTAAAATGAAAACATTGTCTCTGTCTTTAAACAGTCCTTTTTGTTGAACTTCTTGTTAGACTCTGTGTTTCTCCACAGCAACTTTAAAACCAAATCCGTTTTGTTAAAGCAGAACTAAGTAAGTTTTGCTCTCGCTCTCCCCCTACTGGTCCCCTGTGAAAGCTCACTGTCGTAACGTTCCCCCCCCCCCCCCCCCCCCCCCCCCCCCCCCCCC
>SSNP01000257.1:312167-329079 GCA_006937955.1 Pachypanchax playfairii | reverse complement strand
CCCCCCCCCCCCCCCCTCCACCCCGCCGCCGCCCCCCCAACAACAACGCGCAGAGAACGCTTTTGCAAGAAGAAAGAAAAACAAAACCAAGAAAATGTCTCGACAGGTGAGTATTATTGTCATCTTTGCGCTCCTAAGGGTGGCGTTGCTAACAACGGCAAGGGCTTCATGCTTGTATTTATGTACGTGAGTGTGAGTGCCGTAAAGCAGGTTTGTTCTCGCGAGATTAGTCGGGTCCGATCCACTGAAAGTTGCAAGTGCTGCTTTCAGGACACAGACCCCGGAGGGAGGGGAGGGACCCACGAATCACCCCGCCAAGTCCTTGTTTACCCCCACAGGGACTCTAGAAAACATTTATTGAGGTGAAAAAACTTACTTAGTTCTGCTTTAATTCAGTCAAGTCCTCCATGATGATGATGATTTTTTTTTAAAAATTCAGGCAATATACATATCCACACAATAAATACACATTCCAGCGGGACATACTTATACACAAAACAAAATACAATTACTTTACAAATTAAGATAATATCAATTACCTGAAAGGTAGTAGGAAGAAGAAAACTTATTAAATCCTACCCCTCTTTTCACTTGTCATTTTTTATTCTGCTTCACTGTTTTGTCTTAAGTAAATTCATCTCCTTCATTTATTTTATCTGCTCAGAATCAGATTCAAAAGTCCCCAAAATCTTCAATCTGAAACTGACCGTCCTGCATGACTTCAAGTTATAACTTGGGAGAGACAATGATTTAACTACAATGATTTAACAATGAAAATATTTAAATATTCCTCTATATTGAACTACATTTTGTACTCTATCTAAGATTGTATTCTTATATTTATTCATACGTAAGTACTTATTTGTTTAATTTTATCTTTTGCTGATCAAGGCTTAATGACCATAAGTTTTCTGCTCAATTCCTTTTGAGCTTGAAGAGTCTTACTTTCTACACAAATTTGAAAAACAAACAAACAAAAATGATCATTGCAAAGCAGATCAACAGCAAACAACAGTCAATCAACAATCAACAGACTCACTTTTACAGCTGTATTTGAGTATGATGTTAGGAAGGACCATTTTTTTTATTATGTTGTTGTAATAACGAGTGGAGCCTCATGATGGCACCAATATCACCACTAACTGTGTGAGTTCCACTTGACTGAGGGTTTGTGACTCTCATTTTCAGGAACATTACATCATCACTATCTAAAACGCACACACACTTTTACAGCCTCTCAGACACAGCATGTTCAGAAGGGGTGGACAGATTGACATGGCCATTTGTTGTTTGCAGCATAAAGTTACATGCATGTGAATTGGGAGGTAGAGAAGTGAGGAGAAGGAGGAAGAGGAAGAGGGAGGTCTGTCGGATGCAGGATTCCATCACTCTTGGCAACCGTTGTTGAGTTTCCACGGAAACGCTCTGTAATGTTCACTGCCTCTCCTTTGTCCTCCTTCATCACTCTGCTTTCTCTCTCACGCTCTCTCACTCAGTCCCATCTTTACTGCTGGTCGACCTCCCCCTTGTGTTGCCACGGCGATGGGTCCGCTGCAGTGCTGGAGCGCAGAATTAAACTGTGGGCTTGTGAATGAAGTCGTCAGCTGATCAGCTTGTTTATTCTTGTGTTTGCTTTTAAATTCTTGTGACCTTTCATCCAACCTCTTCCTCCTGAAGCAAGGGCCATCGATTCGGATTGGCCGAGCTTGTCAGGTGACATCACAGGAAGTTGGATGAAGTTGGAGAAACTCAAGTACTCCCTCTTGCAATCAGTGTTGATGTTTTCACAACTCCGTCGCTCTGAAATACATCGGAGCACTTCACGGAGAACCAACTCTGCTCTGTGAATACGTCTCTAAAAGATCAACAAGATGAATGAGGAGGTTGAGGAGGTGCAGCTGCCTGAGGCAGAGCCAGAAAATGAGGAGCAGCAACAGGACAGACTTTTTGAGAAGTTGTTAAAAAAAGCGGAGGATCAAGAGCCACTGGAAGAAGAGCAGGAAGAGACGATGCAAAAAGAAGAGAAGGTGCAACAAAGTGAGGAAGAGGAAGAAGTGCAGGAGGGAGAAGAACTGCAGCAGGAGGAAGAAGTGCAGGGTGAGGAGATGTCACTCATAGAGGAACAGCAGTCTGACAATGAACAGGTGCAGGAGGAGCAGCAAAATGAGGAGCTGCAGTGTGCTGAGGAGGAACAGCAACAGGAGCAGGAAGAGGAGGAGGAGGTGCAGGGAGAGGAGATGTTACGGTCTGAGGAACAGCAGCCTGAAGAGCAGCAGCTGCAGAAAGAGGAGTTGCAGCAGTCTGAGGAGGCACAGGACTTTGTTGACACTCTGGAGCAGAATCACAACAGCCAGGTCCTGATCCGACTGAGAGGAATGTGAGTAAACACACTCAGCTGAGTGATGATGTCTGTGCGCTGCTGATGATGCAAACTATTGGTGATTAGTGATGACGGTGACAAGAATCTGTGAGCTGCTGAGAGGCTGCTGGGACGCCATCAGTGTGGTCGCCTGGTTGCCGTGGTGATATTGGCACGAAGCGGGGATGGAGGGAGGACAAATGACAGAAAATTACTGTGGAGCGGCGGGTGTGCAGGAGGAAGAGAATAATGGATTTTGATATGTGTGTCTGCGTGTGTGTTTGTGTGTGTTTGTGTTTCTTTCTGGTGAGGTGCACATAACAGATATTTTCACAGTCGTGAATTCTTCACGTCACATCAGGAGCTGGCACATCTGCCTCTGTTTGAGGCTACAGCAGCAGATGTTAAGAGAAAAAAAAACAGCATGTCTTTTTGTTCTCCTGTGTTGCTATGGTAATGGCAGAGCGTTGCGATGCAGCAAACTCTATGAAGATTGACAGATCAGCAGCAAAGAATATGCAAATGAAGGAAGGACATAGTCACGAATGTTTGACATGGGACTCTGCTGATGCTTCAACCTCCTAAAATAATAAAAATTGTACAAAAAAAAAACCCATTATCTTTGGAGTTGAGGTTTCAAGCTGAAACATGATTGTCCTAATTACAGTTCTCACTTCAAATTTCCCTTTAGTTTCAGGATGTTTCTCAAGAACATTACAAGGTTCCCTATTTTTGGTTGGAATATTTCACAGATCATTCATAAGATTAAAATTATTTGCCTGTTAAAGGTTGGTAAGAAAGTGTTGACCTGCTCTGATTGTCGCCTGCAGCCTCTGACACCAAGATCTGGACTAGGATACTTCAGGTGTTGTTTGCTGCAGGGTGGCGTCTAATAAAATCTGGTGTGTTTTCTTGCACGCCATAAAATAGTGCACAATCTTTGACAGATACATCCACTTGTTTCTGCTGCATCAGATTGATTCATTGATTTAGTTTCAGAACAGTTTCTTCAGTGTGGTGGGACTCGCTGTTCTGCAGAAGAAGATTGTTGATTTTAGGGACTATTGCTGCCACAGTGTGAATGTTTTTTTTCTAAAATGATAAATGGCACTTCAATGACTAGAACTCTTTTATGGTCTATTACAGCATTTGAAAGGATCCTTTAACTTAGATTCTTCGTTTTTCACTGTAAAAATGAGGAACTAAGAGTTTGAAGGAAAATATTTTATCCTCCAAAAAAAAAAAATTCAAGGATGGAAATGTTCCCAATTCTTTGAGGTGGAGCTTGTCCTCCAACTCATACGCCCATAGTTGACGTTTGTCCATGCACTCGAATACGACCCCATGGAGCGTTTTCTATGGTTTTACCACCCTCAGCGCCCCCTTTCGGTAAAATGGGAACAGATACTTTTACAGAACAACAGAAAACTTGCTTTCCGCCCTTAATGAGCTAACAAAGGGTTAGGGTTAGGCCGAGCTGGGTTGCGGCTTGATTCTGTTCTTCCGGCCCGTTGTTCCACTGGCAGCAACAACCTAGTAACCATTCAAACCTGAGAAAATGTACGTTGAAACGAAAAAACTATGTACCGTTTCCATAAACCAAACAAATATTATGAAAATAAAGTTTATATTTCTCGCTAGAAATGTTATCAAAACAAGTCTAAAGCCACTGTCCATTTTGAAATAGAACAATTTCTGCTGAGAATTGAGGGGAAGGCCGCCATGTTTCTTTCATTTTGCCAGCGAGAAACTGCAGTCAGCATAACCACCGCCAGAGGTCGTCACCCTTGGTGGTAATTTGATGACTGGACATACGACCACTGTGTACGTTTTGCTTTGGAGGACAGTCTGTTTTTATTTGCATTCTACTTTTTTTTCTAATTTTATGTAGATTAAGTCACATTTCAGGTTCTCAATAGACTATCGTATCAAATCAAAACCTCCTCTTGACACTTAATATGCTGTCTAATCTGCAGGCTTTTGAACATAAACATGTGATAGGATAGTTGTTATGGCACCATGTGAACTGACAGCAATGTATTAAAACATTTTTAATGGTTTTATTAATTTTTTTTCTTTATTTTATTTTTAACCTTAGCTGTTTGATTGGTTGATTTTTCATTGTTTGATTTCTTCAAGTGCAGGTTTTTTATTTTTTCATTTTATGGTTAGAATTTCCTCTGTTGTTCTGTGGTAAGTTTGGTTTTCAGTTTGTTTTTTCCTTCAGATGCCAGTCTCTCAGTCTCTCAGCTGTCACTCCACAAGTCCAGCTGCTTCCATTCAGTAATCAACCTGTCCACAGTTCTTAACAGTTAACAGAGAAACAAAACAAGGATCAACATCAGAACTGGCAACTCAACAGAAAAATCAGTGAGGGGAGGGGGTGAGTGGCTGAGAACAGATTTCTACATGAACTGCAGGATTTGGATTTGATGACAAGCTCTAGTTCTTATATACTGTACCTTAAGCTAAAAACAAATGATATTATAAGAACATGTTGTCGTCGATAAAAATACATGTAAAACTGGGGGAAAGTCAAATAAATGAAAATGAAAAAAATGAAATGAAAAAAATGTTTATGCAAAGCTGCAGAAAATCTAGTAAAAAGACTGCATTATAGTTTCCCAGGCAGAATTGGTCATGTACTCACACCTAAACAAAGACCAACATACCAAATAGAAAAACACAAAATCCTGTTTCTGTCCTTTAAACGACGTCTTTTCCAATTTAAGTCTTAAGCATTCCCTCAGAACTCGTGTTTGAACCACTTCTGTAAATGATGAATACGTTTGATACAACTGTCGTGTATCAGCAGTAAAATGGTTGTGATCAGACTTGTTTTTGTTTTGTTTTTTTGCTGAATTACATATGCTACATGTGAAACAGATGAGCTTAAATGAAGTTAACAATCGCTCATAGAGGAATCCATCATGCTTCATGCTTCAGCATGTTTTAAATACGGTGTCTGCTCTCTGAGTAACCACTCATACTCGTGTAAACCTCTCAGTCGACTCTTTGTCTGATGTACTTTCGGTTTTATCCTGCCTTTGTCCAGAACAAATAAAGTATATTCACATGGTGCCGCCTCCATTTGAAAGCACATCTTTTTCTCTCAGTTTCAGATCTTAGTCTGGACTAAAACACTTCTTTCCTTCCATTGTGTGGGATTTATCTAACACACATCCTCCACAGAGTGTTAATCTGTAACATTTTATCTGAGACGTTAAAAACTGTATGACCTTGTCTTTGTCAGCGACGTTATAATTACACAGTAAATTGAAGATTTATTTGACCATGAAGTAGCCAGAGAACATTTTGTATCTTTGGGCTGCAATTAAATTTTCATTTTGTAATTGCTCAGTTGTCTGACAACAATAAGAGAGCGGTGCATAACAGGAGGCAACGGTGTGGAGAATTTGGTTCCATTAAACCAGTGTGATGGTGATCACAGAGTAGGATGAAGAGTTAAAGGTTGCTTGTTGAGAAAGAATGATGTTGCAAGAAAAACATCTCTCACATCTTGAAATGATGTTTCTTGTGATTTGCTTTTGTGGAAACTGTTAGGGGAGCGAGGAGTTTTTTTTAAATTCACTGTTTAAATATTCTTTATCATGCAAAATCAACTTTTTGGAGCTATCTCCTTATTTAAAAAAAAAAACAATGTTTTTTGGCTACATGCATTTCTCAGTAATCCTCCTGAATTTTGTGCTCTGAACAGCTGCTCCACTCTCTCCTGGAAAACGACTGACAGTAACCTAAGCCCCTTTCAGACAGGCCATGAAATAAGGAAACGTTCCCGGCTTCGCCTGTTGCACTTTTCAGTCTGAAAGTGCCGTTGCGGTGTCGGCCCACATAATCTGGTCCGGGACTTATCCTGCTGAAGTTCTGGTGGACAGCGTTTGTGTTCAAAACAGTGACGTGTCTGAAAAGACAACTCCGATTAATGACCAGATGAAATTGTAAGGAAATATTCCCGAACGTCTGAAAATGGCTATAGTAATGTTGGGGGTGGGGTTGGGGGGGGGCTAGGGATTTTAGAGACGGAAATCAGAGATGGGATTTTAGGTAAACTGAGTGTTTTACTTCCTGGTCTGAGAATAACTCAAGAATATAAGTTATATTTTAGGACAAACTAGAAAAGTACTCGGAGAGCGCAGACCTCCGTCAAGAAGGACTTGGACATATTGTAGAAAGTATTATGTCCATCTCATTTAAAAATTCTTGGATCCCGACGGTAATCTGGATTACCCTCAAAATTGAATCGATTGTTCTTTGTGTCATTTTGTGTCTTTCATGACATTTTCATCAAAATCCATCCATAAGATTTTGAGATATCCTCCTAACAAAAGGACAGACAAACAAACCCCGATGAAAACATAACCTCCTTGGCGGCAGGAAGTCCAGTTGCCCTTTTTTGGAAAAAAACTTTTTGGTCTAACTGTTTAATTGTTCATCCATGTGTTGTTTAATCCTTGTTGTGTTATACTTCTTTAAAAAGATGAGACTCATATGTTTTACTTAAAGTCTGTGTTCTTGACATTAGTAGTATTGTTGTAGAAATAAGCTGCTAATACATGGAACATGATGAGGATAGTTTAATAGTTTAGTGTTGTTTGAAGAACCATGTGAAGATTGTAAATATACTAAATATATATATATATAATGCATTTCCTCTATTTAGAATACTTGCTATAGTGTATAAATTGATAAGATACAGAGAAATATATTCTTTATAGTTGTTTGTCTGTTCACTTTTGATGAATCCCTCAAGTTTTTCCAGCTTGCAACAGGAACACAGTTGAGTTGGTTGTGATGTCATCAGAGTTTCTACATCTGAGGTTATTAGTATTACTGCTAACTTGTAATCATTTAGGGTTAAAATACTATTAGTATACTATACTGTTACTATTATTTAACTTTGCTTTCTGGGGTGATTGCTAAAAATACTGTTTGTTCTATCAATTTGCCCTATTTGTAGAGTTAATACAAAAAAAAAAACTATCCAAAATACAATAAAAATGTGACAAAAATGAAAAGTATACAATTCCATTGGATCAGCTGCTGCTGCTGAAATGAAAAAAGTTTGAAGCGCTGAAGAATTTTGGAAAACAGTGAAACACATTTACAGAAGCCAAACTTCGTTTCCTTTTCCTTCCCTTTGTGATTTCTGAAGAAACATTTCAGAGAGAACTGCTACTCGATTTTCTGACTGCCAGGTTTCTTTGTGTAGGAAAAATATTCCACCACTGATGGTACGACCGTATTTAATTTGCATAACTGAATGAAACGTTTGATGCCGAACGTCAAAACATAAAGACGCAAATAAAATATTTGCACTAAATAAATGAATATCGTTCCCACTGATTCTGCTTGTTTACAAGCATCTTATTCTAGTATCTGGCAGCAGAGCTAAAGATCAGAGGAAAAGAATTATTTTACCTGGATGATTCTGTTTATTTGTTGAAAACGCTGATGCCAAGATGAGTGCTTGGTTTTTGCCAAGTCCTGTTACAAACATTGGCAAGTGAATGAATCCTCTGTGACTCAACGAGACACGCTGGAGGTGTAAAAATAAATCTGCTCTTTAACATAGACGCTTGTGTTCTATCCAGACAGGGCAGAATCCGGAGGTCAAGGGAATTCCATTATTGAGAGTGAACATAATTTCAGGGTTCGTTTTGCTCCCTGGGGGATTCCTTCAGTTCTGTGACAAAACACACTGTTAGGAAAAGCTGCCGAGCTCCCTTTGATTTTATGATTGAGTTGTTGCTGCTCCTCTGTACAGTTTGAGCTCAACCCAAACCCGTGTGTAAAAAGTGGCTCTAAAACAAGGATAGTGTTATTCTGCAGATGGTTTGGATTCAAACTGTGAAAGCCAGAAGAGAGAGATTTTCAACATATGGTAGGTGTTGTGAAATAAATTTAATCTAAGCCGTCATGTCTTTCTACATTTATATGGATGGTTCTGATGATTAAAGTCAACAAACCCCTTTTCAATGCTTGATGTTGATCTGGCGCCCCAAATTCATTAATCAAATCAAATATGTCCATTTTCCCAAACGTTTTGTCCAGCCAGCTATAAGGCCCGCGGTGAGCAGGCGTTCTCAGTTTGCGCCCCTAGTTTATGGAACCAGCTCCCCCTGACGGTCAGACTCGCCCCATCTCTTAGTATTTTTAAGATCCGTTTAAAGACTTACTTTTATTCTCAGGCTTTTAACTCTGTTGGGGCAGTCGAACCCCTTGCTGACCTTATTTTATTGTTTTTATGTTTGTTTTTATAGTTTGTTTATTTTTATCTCTGTATTTGTTGTTTTTATTTGTGTACAGCACTTTGGTCTGCGTCACTGCAGTTTTTAAATGTGCTTTATAAATAAATTGATGATGAGGGTGATGATTTTAATCAGTGTCTGTTAGTGTTGTAGATTCATGATCATCAAGTCTTTTTTGTGGTTTATTCTTAAAGCAGTACAAAATAACTTTTAAAGAGGTCCTTCCACTAAAAACAGTTTTTCTGAGGTTTCTGTTGAATATTTTAGCTCCACAGGTGTTCTTACCTTCATAGTGGGTGTGAAAACAGATCAACAACTTCTCTTTCAGTTTTTATCTCTCAAACTACGCAGGTGGCAATAACACCCGAGTTCCCCCGAGTCAGAACGGCATGTATTTGTTTCGTCACAACTCCTTTGCTCGTTAGTTTTCGGCAGCTCCCGCAGTTGAAACTACACCTAGCATGCTGCTGGCTAAAAGCTGTTAGCATAAGACGTATCAAACTGGAAGACACGACGTCTGACGTTGCCATGCGCAGCGGGGCAGGAAACAGTATATTTTGCTCTCATAGGCTAGTTTGTTAGCCAATTAGAGTCCAGCAAATTTGAATAATGAATATAAACGAGCTGCTGCTTGAGGCCTGACGGAAGGAGCCGGAACCACCCGAATTTTAACGCAGACAGATTTAAAGGTCTGTTAATCAGTGTTTCCTGACATTTTTTAGATTTAAAATGTTTCACATTACAAGTTAATACTTAAGAAATAACCACAAAGTCCTGAAATGTGTATGAAATGGCCTCTTTTAAACTTTAAGCTGCTGTTATGAAACTTGTCTAAGCGGATACTCACTGAAAAACATGTTCAGCTTCATATTAGACACTCTGGACGCCTCTGGTCCCTCTATCACGCTTAATAACTTCAGTAATTCCAGTTGCAGCCGGAAATGGTGTTCGGATAATTTATGCTGCCCTGATGAAAAATGCTGCCATAGTACGAATTGACAACTTATTTCATAATGAGCAAGATTTTCTTGGACAAGAGAATCTCTGTTTTTCTAATTTAATCTTCAGGTTGCAACTTCTGATTTGAGTGTCTCATTTTCCAGCTGCATTGTCTCATTCTAGTGAATGTTCTGGATGATCAGATCCTGGATTTCCTTCTCTGAGACATTCTTTTTTAACTCCACCTCCACTCCTGCTGGGAAGTCTTGGTTTTTAAATCCAGAGCCTTGAAATCAGAAGTAAGTGCTTCCAATTTCCAATCCAAAGTGACACATTTTTCCATTGAAAGCACTTTGTTTTCGGCTTGCAGGACTCCGATTGTTTTTTGGAGATCCTTGTTGACTTTTCCAAGACTTTTGATCATGCAACAGGCATAATATTTCTCTTGTCGAAGGGCAAATATTTTCCAGCTATATGCAAACAGTTGATCTCTCTGAAAAAGAAAAAAAGTCGAAATAAAGTGGGTCGAGAAATGACGGAATGAAAACACTACAGTAATTTAAAATGCAACTGAAACTAAATATAACAAACTAAATGAACCGAGAGTAAGAAAGACGCAGTGAAACCAGTTTTTTGGAATGAGACTGTCTGATTGGTTTATTTACGGTACATATCGAAGCATAAGAACAAAAGAAGTCCGCAGTAATGTACACTGCCACTGAACCCGGGGGAAGGAATTTACGAGAATTTTTGTGGCAAATAGTGATGCAAGTGCAAAAGAAGAAAAGTAATTTCCACCAGAGGGATCAATAAAAGAAATGTTATTATTATTAGAATAAGAAATTTTATTCACAGTCATCATGTGGAGGACAGTTTAATTGTTTCACCCTTAGTTCACTTTGGCCTTATTTCTGAAAATTTTATCCACATTTTGGAGGGAATGTTCTATGCTTTGTTCACACCGCCCAACGCGTCCAGGCAGCAAAACGCTCAAACGGATGAAAGTTGCTGCTTTAAATAAAAACACAGCTGCTTTCACACTTTGCACAGTCCGTATGTCACGTCAGTACATCACGGGCGGGCGGGGGATTTCTCTGTTTTTATAATTATTTACAACATGACGGATCGTGTCGGGATAGTGGCTTGGATTTATTTAATAAATAAAGACATACAACGTCGTTGTCGGGCGCATTTGCAGTAGGTTGTGGATACACCCCATTGAGGAGATCTGAGTTTCATAATAATAAAGTATGAAACTGTTTACCTGGTACTCCAATATCCTCCTCCAGATAAGGTCTGATCTTTTCCTGTCCTTATAAAAAGACGAAGACGGATCATACAGTTCACGGTGGTTACAAACAGCGATAATCAGTTCCTCCTCCATTTTGAAATGAATTGGAATGACTGGCTGATCTAGGCTTTGATGACATGATCAGTGAAAAGAGTCACTGATTGGTTGCTGCCGCACGTCTGCTTCCCCAAAGTTCAATTTTCCCAACTTCAAGCAGCAGCTGCCTTGATGGACCGTCCGAGCAGCAGCTGAGTGGACGTGCAGACGCGCGCGTCGAGCTGCGTGGCAGCTTGGCGCAGCTTGACGCCCACCTGCTGTTTAATACCATAGACTTAACATGTAATCTAGCTGCCTGGACATGTTGGGCGGTGTGAACGCACCATAAAGATTTGTTTTTTTATTAACTTTTTCTAAAATGTACCATTATAAACATCATAATTACTGCAGTTGGAACATTTTTGAATATAAATTAAGAATCTGAGTTTTTCTGAATGTCTTAATAATGTTTAGGAAATTTCTTTAGTCTCAAACACTGAGGTGAATGTTTTTCTTGCTTGGTATTCAGTGTTGGTATGTGTGTTGTGTGCATTTGAACAGATAATTCCCATTTTTTGTCTTTTATTTTTATTTAGATAACACTAACTCATTCTGACACATATTCCTTAGACGCAGGTCAACAAACAGACGTCTTTGCTGCTTAGAGGTAAAACAAATATGTAGTAAATATGGAGGTTTTTTTTGTCCTCTTTCGTTCCCATGGTAACTACAGAGCATTTTGATGCAGCAAAGTCTTTTCTGAAAAGAGAGACAGACACAGAACAGCTTCGCTCTGTCTTTTTTTAAACAATGTGACTCATATTATATGATCAAGTTTTTCATGTATCATATTTCTCCCGATTATCATTAATGGGTACAGTGCTGCAAAAAATTATTTCCCCCCTTTACAGATTTATTTTCTTTTTGCTTTTTGTCAGTCTTATATGATTTAGATCAGTAAACTAATTTTAATAGCGGATAAAGATAACCTAAGTTAAAAAAACAAAACAAAACAACCTCCATGGCCTTGTGTGGAAAAGTAAATGCTACCTAATTGCTTATGCCTCATTTTAGATACTTCAATCAAGCATCTGTGATAACTGACACTGAGTCTTTCTCATCTTTTGGCATAAATTTTGATAAACTCTTCATTGCAGAATTGTTTAAATCCAGTCACATTGAATGGTTTTCAAACTTGAGTGGGTTTTAAGATCATCTCTGTTGGATTTAGATCCAATGGTAACATCTTATTATAGTTTTCTTTTTTAACCCATATAGAGGTGGTCACCCTGGTGTGCTTCATGTCACTGACCTGCTACACATTTAATGTTATGGTCACAAATTGATGGTTGCAACACACTTTCGTTCAGGATTATCTGAGAGCAGAATTCATGGTTCTATCAATCATGGCAGTTGTCCTGGTCTTGAAGCAGCAAAACAGCCCCAGACCATCACACTACCACCACCATGTTTCAGTATCTTTTTCTGAAATGCAAGGTTAGTTTTACTCCAGATGAAACATATCTCAAATAAAAAGTTCCATTTATGTCTCATCAGTCCATAGAATATTAAAGTTTTCTGGATCATCAATGTTTTTTTGGCGAATATGAAATGAAACTTTGTGTTTCAAGCAAGCCACTGTCACTCCGCTGCTGAAAAAACCGTCGCTCGACCCGGCCCAGGTAGGAAACTACCGGCCAGTCTCGCTCCTACCGTTCATGTCCAAGATCCTAGAGCGAGCCGTTTTCACTCAAGTCTCACAGTTCCTCCACGACAACGACCTACTTGATCCTTATCAATCAGGCTTTAAGCGAGGCCATTCCACTGAAACCGCTCTTCTCTCAGTTGCAGAGTCACTACGGGTTGCCAGATCGGCTGGTCTCTCCTCAGTACTCGTACTCCTTGACCTGTCTGCTGCTTTTGACACCGTCAACCACCTCGTTCTCCTCTCGACGCTATCTAAGCTTGGCATCTCGGGACCGGTCCTCTCGTGGTTCACCTCGTACCTTGCGGAAAGATCTTTCAGAGTCTCGTGGCATGGACAGATGTCCAGTCTGCATGAGCTGGCGACGGGTGTCCCGCAGGGCTCGGTCCTTGGTCCTCTCCTCTTCTCTTTATACACCACCTCATTAGGTGAGATCATTCGCTCCCATGGCTTCTCATACCATTGCTACGCTGACGACACTCAGCTCCTCCTCTCGTTCCCTCCAGACGATACATCCGTCTCAGTGCGGATATCTGCTTGCCTCTCAGATATCTCGGCGTGGATGAGGGATCGCCACCTTCAGCTTAATCTGTCCAAAACTGACCTCATTGTCTGTCCTGCCAGTAACTCCTTACCTCCTCAGATAAGCGTGCAGCTTGACTCCATCACGCTGTTCCCCAAAACCTCCGCCAGAAACCTTGGTGTCATACTGGACAACCAGCTGTCCTTCAAAGAGCAGGTTAACTCCGTAGCTCGCTCATGTCGATTCGCGCTTTACAACATCAGGAAAATCAGAGCCTTCCTCACAGACCACACCACACAGCTTCTGGTCCAGGCCCTGGTCTTGTCCCGGATCGACTACTGCAACTCATTGCTGGCCGGTCTTCCGGCGTCCTCGGTTAAACCTCTGCAGATGATTCAGAACGCAGCAGCACGTTTGGTCTTCAACCAGCCCAAGAGGGCTCATGTCACTCCGCTGCTCATTTCCCTGCACTGGCTTCCAGTTGCAGCACGCATCAAATACAAAGCTCTGCTTCTGGCTTACCAGACTCTAACACACACAGCTCCTACCTACCTTCACTCCTTCATCCAAACCTACATTCCCACGCGTCAGCTACGCTCAGCCGCTGAAAGACGCCTAGCGCTTCCACCACAACGTGGCATGAGATCATGTTCCAAACTCTTCTCCTCTGTTGTCCCCCGATGGTGGAATGACCTACCAAACTCGGTCCGATCCTCAGAGTCTGCAGCTACTTTTAAGAGCAGACTTAAGACTCACCTCTTTAAAGAACACTTTCAGTCTTAATGTAGGAGTAATTTATGATTTATGATATCGATTTGAGAATTTATCTCTCACAAAAAAAAATTGATACACTTGATGTATCAGCGTCGGAATTAAACTGGACTCCAAACAGTCCGCCTCCTTATATTTTTTTCCTTCTCTTTGAATTCTTGCTTGTATGTTCTCTCAATGTAAGTCGCTTTGGATAAAAGCGTCTGCTAAATGACAGTAGTAGTAGTAGTAGTAGTGTTTTGTTTAGTAAGCACTGGTTTTTACCTTGGGACTCTTCTATAGATTCCATTTGTTCTCTGTCTTACTGAATCATGAATACTTAAGTGAGACAAATGAGATCTGTAGTGCTTTTGATGTTTTTCTATTCTTTTGAGACCTCCTGAATGAGTTATCAATGAACTCTTGGAGTAACTTTAACAGGTTAGCCTCTCCTGGCGGGGTTCATCACTGTTCCATCTTTTCTCCATTTGTTGATATTGGCTCTTAATGTGGTTTAGTGCAGGACCGGCCCTGAGCTGCGTGGTGCCCTAGGCGAATTTATACTAAAATGAACAGTAGATATTATTTATTTATTTAATTATTACTTATTTTGCTCTTTACATGAGATGGTGTGTTCAACAGTTTGTCCCCCCAAAAAAAGAGAATTTGGCACCCCCTCCAGCAGAGGGCGCCCTAGGCAATGGCCTAATCCGCCTATGCCCAGAACCGGCCCTGGTTTAGTGGAGTCCCAAAATATTAGAAATAGTTTTTGAACTCTTTTCAGACTAATTAATGTCCGTTTCACATGGAATCTGGTTGATTTGGATAGCTTTGTTGTCAGTCAGTTATTATCTGTACCCACTTATTCATATACAGGTTGCAGAGAGCTGGTGCCTTTCTTCAGCAGTCATTAGGTGAGAGGTGGGGCTACACCTGGACAGGTCCATAGGACCACATACAGACAGACAACTACCCAAGCATTTGGTCTATGGGAATAAGCTGGAATAACTGGGGAGAATGTGCAAATGCAAAGGTCCCAGCCCGGTTTCAAACCCTAAAACTTCTCACTGCCAGGCAACAGTGATACTTACTGCAGCACTGTGCAGCCAGGTTTGTTGTTTCTTGATAAATTAAATCATCATTTATCTAAAACATTTTGTATTTGCACAAGCTTTCTTTCTCTTATATTTATATGTTTTACTGATCTGAAACACTGTGACAATTACAGAAGTCTGAAAGGGGGAAAGGATTTTCTCTATCATCGTAGGTTTAATTATAGACTGATAGAATTGGAAAGATGAAAAGCCAGAACGAAAATGAAACCCAGAGAACAGATGTGCACCCAAGTTCTGTTTCAGAGAAATAAGACTGGAGTCATTTTCTGATGTTCAGGGACCAAAAAATTGAATAAAATGAAGATGAACTGGATCGCTGATCCCCTCAGTAACCCAGACTGTCTATTTCAGATAGTAGGAGAAAATAGTTTGGATTCATGAATCTGCAACTGATAAAATGCAACAGTGATGATACTGTGTGATGGATAAAAATCTGAAAAACAAAATATTTTCTCACTAAATGCATAACTTCTGTTAGGCTGGATTGTCTTTATTATCCTTGAAGTGCTCCTTTTTGATTGAGATTTCACTTTATCTTAAGATCAAAATGCTTCAAAGTGATGAAAATGACCTTGGTGGAGAAAATTATTTGCAAAATACATGACACTGCCAGTGGTAGTGCTTAAAAAAATAAAGTCATGCAAAAAAAAACATTTTTTAGTGCAAAAAATCTGTAAAAATAAATAATATCTGACTGTTTAAATGAATAAATAAAGTGAAATAAATCAGTAGAAAGAACTCCAGATTTCAGTCTGGAAAAGTCAAGACAGTGATGAGTCATTTTTCAGAAACTCTCTCCATCCTCACCTGCCAGTGTTTGTAATGCAGCAGGATTTTATTCTTTTTTTATAAACAGAAAAACAATGCTGTAATCTGCTCCTCTTGCTATACCCCCTGCTTTTCAATTCCATTCTGATCTTCCCACGCAGGTCAGCGCATGAACACCATCCAACCCTGAAATAACAGGTTTTTGCTGTCACATTTCAATGCTGAGACGTGTCAGAGCTGTGATTAGCTGCAGCGGTCAAGCTCTAGAACTGTGACTGGCTAATTTCAGACCAAATCGAGCGTCCTGTCAATTGTCGTTCATTTGTTCTGTCAGTCTTCAGCACAATATTAGCATCGGCGCAGGGTCTGTTCTCGGATCTGGTTTGATTATTTTGTTTGCGACAACCTTTCATTCCTGTCGCTCAATAAGTGAAGCAAAAATATTTATTTATTTAGTTTCCCTCACCTTATTAAAATTTCATAAAAAGAAACATAATGAGGTGGAAGCATTCATTTTGGTGTCAACTGGATTTGCACACCTAGTGATGATGAAAACAAAAATGCTCATTGAGATTTTTGCTGCAGCCGTTTCACATTTTCTTGAACTCATACCTCCTAAATCCTTGAGCTTCATTTGGGAGGAGCGATGTCGTGTAAATAGGACTGTCAACAGCAGATTAAAGGCTTAGCAAAATCCATTGTGTTAAATTGTTTTGTTACTGCATGGGAGGATTCAAACAAAAGGCAAAAAAAAAAAACCTGAAAACAAAACATGTCAGTTTAAAATCATTTTCAAACCGCTCAGTGATAAATGTTGGCGCTCGTTCTCCTCATGTGTGGGAGTTTATCTAGCTGAGTTATATGGAAAGTTTTTAATTCTTGTAAGTTCATTTGTAGACATGAGATGAATTCTGAAGATCTCTGCCAGACACAGTCTCCTATGAGTCACATGGCCCTACAAGCCAGAGCCTTCAGTGAGACTGTCCTCTTCCAAAAAATCTAAATATTAAATATAAAGGAAACATTTGAAGAACAGGACAACTTGATTGTGGTCAAATCCAAATTCAGGTCTCAGCTATGTTTTTGTTCTATGTTCAAATTTATGGAGAAGATAGCAGGGGTGAGTCTGGGGGGGGGGGGGGGGGGGGGGGGGGGGG
>SSNP01000257.1:154472-312157 GCA_006937955.1 Pachypanchax playfairii | reverse complement strand
GGGGGGGGGGGGGGGGGGGGGGGGGGGGGGGGGGGGGGGCAGGTAGGGGCACAGATTTCTAAAAGGGTGGCCCATAACATTGAAAAATCAAGTTTTAACAAGATTATTATCATAATTTAAGTGGCTACAATAAACCAAAATGAAATAAAAATCAGTCAAAGCCTATAATGTCAATGGCACACTTTCATTAATCATTTTCTTTGATTAATGTCAACGTTTTTATTTAATTTGATTGTCTCACCTTAGGGGGGGGTTGGCACCTGTGGTCGCCATGCCCCCCTGGGCCATCCCTCTGGACACGGCTCTGGAAGACAGTTATAAAAACTGCAAAGACATAAAACATCAGAAAAATAATCTTTGTTATTGAAAAAGGAAACTTAACGAGTAACTACAAAGTGACACAAAATGACTATGACTGACAAATTAATGCCGTTTATCTACTGTTGCACAAAAATCAAAACAGTTTAGCTACATTTTTTTTTACAGACAAATAAAATACAGAGGCACAATCACCAAAAAGGGATACAAGAATAATTGAATAACATTGTAACTGTTATATACTGTAGTATGTCTGTAGATGAACAGACAGAAATAAAAGTGACAGAAGAAACAAATCTAATTTCATCAGTCCAACCAAATGATCACAGACACATAACAGGAATGGAAAATGTGCATTTTAACAGGCACAAAAATCATAGATGACTAAAGTTTGACAAAAAATGAAGCTACAAAGTCATAAAATGACAAGAGCTGCTTATTCACAGCATGAACAAATGAACACCAAAGTAAAATAAGAGACGAATGTGACCACAGAGAAACACAAAGCAAGACCAATTAAAGAATGCAAACAATAGAGAAGGGCAACATTGAGATGAGACATAACATGAAATTGGCACAAAGCAGCTGAAGCCTGGGGATTATTTTTTGTATTGCATTTATTAAGAGGTGTCTGCAGGGATGCGAGATTGTCTCACCACACACACATAAACACACACACACACACACACACACATCTGATTCCCAGCTGCCCACGTTTATCCTGCAGGTTTGAGATCAAAGTGCTGAAGCTCTTCCAACCTTTAGGCCAAACTGCAACTGTATCAGATGATTTGTTGCTGCAAAGTCTAATTTAGAAAGTCTCATTAATTTGTGCTCCATCTTCATCTTTACACAGCAACCGCTCGCTCCCACTGGCAATGATCCTTGTGGCCAATATGGCTCCACTCAGCTTGACACACATCAGCTTCACATGTGGAGAACCTCACAATGTCATGGGTTAGTGTTTATGCAGGACCCAAATGCAGGAGATGACTCGCCTTGACAGGTTAAACTTCAACACAAACTAATAATGAAAATAAAGAAGTAGCTGATGAAGCAGCAAAACAACTTACAGTGGGAGGAAAAGTGCTCAGGGAAACCGGAGGGAGCGGAGGATGAGCACACGCACCAACATCAGGAAAACATCAAGAATCTGTCGAAACACACTAGAACTAAACACTCTGCTTTTATACACTCACAACTAATGAGCTAAACCGGACACACCTGGGAAGGAGGGGAACAAAGATGCTGGCGACACACGGGAGAAACAGGAAGTAAGGGCAATGCCAAAATAAAACAGGAAGTTAAGACAAGACACAACCAGGAAAAACAACATACGTAGAACCACAAGGGAGGCAAAGAGGGCACAGTGGCATGGGCCTTGTTTATGGGGGGGGCAGGTGGGACATGTCTCCCCCATGTTTTTGAGAGGGGGGGACAAAATGTGCTTTGTCCCCCCCATGTTTTGCTGAACAAAACAAAGTAAAAAGTGGAAATTCGCTAGTTTCTTATAAAAATCCTATCATGAAATATGCAGTCAGAAATGCTTCAAAAATCGCCTCCAGCCATCTGTAAGTCGTTGGCCCCCAGACCCCCGGCCGCTAGTACTTCGGCCCTTCGGGTCTCGCACTGACCCTCCTATTATATCATATCAAACAAGGCCCTTGCACAGTGGAGTACAAAAACACCCAAAAATAATGCCATAAAAAAAGAACGAAAACCCGCAGATGAATATCAGGAAAAAAAACTCATAACAAACCCAAAACCCAGAGTCCCAACACACAAAACACCCATATGTGGAAAAGTTGCTGTTATGAAAGATGGAAAGTCATCTAAAATGTATTACTGATTTAAATAAAAATGTCGAGAAAAAGATTTGTTCCTTGAGGAATCAGAGGAATCCAGACATTTTACTGAAGCACATTTTTTGGCAACAAAATTGTAAATGGTGTGTACTTGTATAGCGCTTTAAAAAAATATTCAGACTCTGAATTTGTTGTGCAAACCACCACCTCCCCATCAGAATAAGGTTGCATATTACCTTTGGAAATTCAGTGTGAGTTCTGTGTCATCTGAATGAATGCAGGAATAAACAAAATCAAATAAAGAAGTGAATAACAGAGTGTGACCACATCAACATATTGAGAGAGACGAGGGTGTTAGGAGTGCAGATCCAGGCCCTGATTGGTCTCAGAATAACTGTATTACTTTTGGCCTTAGAAACATTTGTATTTAAAGTGGGTACAACAGCTGCTTAGAGTTAATTTATGTTTCTGTTTAGAAAATAATCAAAGCTAAAACTAGTAAATGAGATGTTTCCTGATTGTAAAGCCCACAGGAGGAAGAAACATGTCACTGAATTATTCAAATCACGTTTATTTGTGTTGTTTCTGACAGATTTATAGATGTTTATTTGTCATCAGTATTAATGTAGTCCTGAGTCACCCAAAATGTAAAAGTGTGAGTATGTGTACATGTGTGTGAGTGCGTGCCCATGTTTGGCAGAGTTATGACTCAGAGAGGAAGCATTTACATGCAAATTACAGCAATCAGCCTCTAAAAGGTTTAAAGTACCTTGAATTTCCTCCACAAGCCCCTGCTGCCGCTTCGACCTCTGACCAAGCTGAAACCCAGCGAACTCCAACAAATAACTCCCTGGAGCTTATAAAGTAGAATCCACCTGCTACTTTCACCCCCCTTCCCCCCTCAGCTCCCCTTCCTTTCATTCCCAGATCTCGCCTCCTAGTTTGAAAACATCCGCAGAGCTGCATGCCACAGAGCAGTACAGTCGTGGTCTGAATGGCTTCACCTCATTTTAGCACTTCAGACACACAACACAGAAAAAAGGGACTCTCATTCTTGACTCTTTGAACTTTAAATTCTCATTTATAAAACATTCTTAAAGAGCAACTACCGCCCTCCCAGATAACATCCTCATGCGAACTGTATTTTTAAAAAATGCATCTGAAGGAGGCGGTGTCTGGGGACCAGCAAACATTGGGGGGTGGGGGCGGGCTGGTTCTGTGATTGACATGTCGCACTACCTGATACATACAGGCAGTGACCAGAGAAGGACAGACCAAAATGGAGGAAGCCGCTTCTATGGAGCTGACGAGCCCTGATCCGTATCGTTTCGAGCCGATAGTTCTCCCTGCAGTGGCTTAGCAGCATAGAATGGGGCTCTTTTCTTACTGTTATGGTGCGTTCACACCGCCCAGCGCGTCCAGGCAGCAAAACGCTCAAACGGACGAAAGTTGCTGCTTAAATAAACACACAGCTGCTTGCACACTTTGCACAGTCCGCGTTGGCGTGTCACGTCAGTACATCATAGGCGGGCGGGGGATTTCTCTGTTGTTACAGTTATTTACAACATGACGGATCATGTGGAGAGTTGCTTGGATTTATTTAATAAATAAAGCTATAGAACGTCGTCGTCGGGCACATTTGCGGAGGTTGTGGATACACCACATTGAGACAATCTGAGTTTTATAAAATATGAAACTGTTTACCTGGAACTCCAGTATCCTCCGATATCTTCCTCCAGATAAAGTCCGATCTTTTCCTGTCCTTATTAAAATACAAAGACGGGTCATACAGTTCACGGTGGTTACAAACAGCGATAATCAGTTTCTCCTCCATTTTGAAATGAATTGGAATGACCGTCAGATCTAGCTGTTGATGACGTGATCCATGAAAAGAGTCACTGATTGGTTGCTGCCGCGCGTCTGCTGCCCCAAACTTCAAGCAGCAAGCTGCCTTGACGGACCTTGGATGTGTGCTGCGCCGACGCGCGTGTCGAGCTGCATGGCAGCTCGGCGCAGCTTGACGTACACCTTCTGCTTAGTAACACAGACTTTACATGTCATCTAGCTGCCCTGTTGCCTGGATGCGCTGGGCGGTGTGAACGCACCATTACAGTGTTGTTAGCTAAAGCTGAATTTAGATTAGCTTAAGTAATACCGTATTACATGTTGCAGAGCGGTGCCTGAATAAATGCCTGAACAAAAATACCCGGGAATGATGAGAATACAAGGTGCATAAATCATCTCCACACAATCACAACCACTGCAGTAAAATGGAAGTCTTTGTCCTGATTTCATTATTCTTTTACTGATATTAGTTATTCCCTTTGTCGTAGTTTTCAGCCAGTTGCTCTAAATCACTATGTGACGCTCTTTGGTGAGATGCTGGAGACAACGGGGTGAGTGTGTCGGACAGATTTCTCACAAATTTCAAATGCAGTAGCCACATTTCAACCCTAAGAGGGCAGCACTTAGACGTTTTTAGACCAAAAAGTATACAATTTAAAAAGTTTACACGAAAATGTCAAAAAATGCCCAGAAACTTAAAGATTATACTGGTAAAGACCCATTAATAGCCTACAGTTTATAAGTAGTTTTGGGGGTGAGTTGCTCTTTAAGACCATATGAAGGCCCAATTTAGGGTTTCCTTATATGCTTGACAACAAAGTTTTTTCATTTATTCTACGTTACACAATCGAAACATTGTAACTGAGCTTTATTAACAAACTTTGCTCCCACTACAACAACACAATTGGCACTATTTTCACATAATTTTTAAAATGTCTGGAGATGCCATATCCAAAACTCATCTAGTTAATTTCATGAGCTAATTTAATGAGCTAGCTTGGTCACTGTAAGGATGCCTTCTAGACTCCTTCTATTGGAGGTATTTTAGTCATGTCCTACCGCAACAAGGCTTTGGGGAAGACCCAAGACTCCCTGGAGAGGTCACATCTCACAGCTGCCAGAGAATGCCTCTGACTCCCTCCAGATGAGATAGGGGTGATTGAGGTCAGGGATTCTCTGATTCAACTATTGCCCCCTATGACAAGATCCCAGATAAGTAATAGAAGATGGATGGACTGAGAAAGGAAATAATAGGCTGAAGAACAAAAGTGACACTCGTCGCCATCAACACATCTTTATGTGTCTGAAAAAAGAAGGACTGCAGACAAACATGCCCGTTCATGAATGCAGCTTTCGCTGAAGGTAATATGAAAAAAGCTGCATCCATCAGTATTATAACACCCTGCATTCATCTTTAAACATCAGTGATTTGAACCCCATTTGTTTCAGTCCACATTTTATGTGATTGGAATTGATCTGAGTGCACTCTTGACTGTCTTTGATCCTTTATAGTTAGTTAAGTTAGTTAAAAAGCCGCTTCTTCATACATTCTTTCGGCGTGTAAATAAATCTGACTCTTCATTAAAGAGGCCATTTCACACAAATTTCATGACTTTGTGGTTATTTCTGAAGTATTAACCTGTAATATGAAACATTTTATATCTATCTAAAATGTTAGGAAACACTGATTTACAGACCTTTTAATCTGTCTGTGTCAAGATTTGACTGGTTCCGCCAGGCTCCGACTGCAACTCATTAATTTTCATCATGAGAATTTGCTGGACTCAGATTGGCTAACAAACTAGCCTATAAGGAGCACGGCTTCCCTGCCCAGCTGCGCATGGCAACAGCGCACCAAGTCTCTTCCGTTTTATACGTGTTTATGCTAACAGCTTTTAGCCAGCAGCATGCTAGGCGTGGTTTCAGCTGCAGAGCTGATGAATACTAATGAGCAAAGGAGTTGTGACGAAACAAGTACGGGCTTTTTGCACTCGGGTGTTATCGCCACCTGCGTAGTTTGAGAGATAAAACGGAAAGAGAAGTTGTTGACCTGTTTTCACACCCACTATGAAGGTAAGAACACCTGTGGAGCTAAAATATTCAACAGAAACCTAAAAAAAAACAGTTTTTAATGGAATGGCCTCTTTAAATCCAACTAATATCACTAAAATAATGAAGCATTACTTCAGCCAACTGGGCAGTTAATCACGGTTTAACTTTCACTGCTTTTTGACGTTAAGCATAAAGAGCCAAACCAAAGAAATAGAACAGGGTCGCTAATCTTCGTCTTGTTTGCAGTGCTTCCAAGATCCAACTGGGGCAGTTTGAAAGATAATTTCTTATACAAAGTTCTCAAAAGTTCTACAAAATAAATAAATGAATAAAAATTCATGAAAAATGAATGAATTCGTGAAATGAATTGCATTATTCAATAATAAAACACACGAGCATGGCGGCTTAAAAAGGACTGAAATATTAATCAACAGAAGTCAACACCCAAATAAACTTATCTGAAATGTTTTTTGTTTTTTTTTAACACTGACAATCAATGTTCCATAAGTAGAAAAGTCAGATAAAAGTTAGAATTCTTAATTTTTTTCAGAAAACAATAGCAGCCTACAGTATTTTGTGTATGACCACATTCACTTGTTCCACTCTGTCCTGATCACCATTATAGTTTTAATGTGGGCTAAAATGTCAGAGGAAATATTAAACTATAGCAAACAGGGGAAGAAAGAGTTTGAGAGAATTTTCAGCCAAACTAAGAATGTTTTTTTCTCTCCGATCTGTTTTCACTTCTGAAATTCTTTCATGATGTGAAATGAAAGTAAATAGGTCTTGATAGGGCACGAGACTGCAGACTATTTAGAAAGACTGAATTCAAAATCTAATCTGAATTAAAATATAATTAAAAATTAATAAGAACTTAACAATTTTTGGGTTAGACAGCAGTATGAAATAAAACATCATCACAATTATAAAGAAGGATGCATTGTGATCATAGTGAATAGTGAATATGTTGATATGTTTAAAACTAATTTAGAAAGATGATGAATTTCAATAATTGGACATCAAGCCACTTGTAGTGGTCCACACACACCTAGACACACACACACACACACACACACACACACATGCAAATGGAGTTCATCTCCAATGACTTTTAAAGTTGTTAGAACTGTCAGAGTTCAACTATAACATTATTTTAAAGTTATAAATCTTTTAATTTTATTAATAGTGCATGTTAAAATTATTTGGAAAGATACAACTGTGAAGGTGCAGCCGTGCAGGTGCAGCCGTGCAGGTGCATCCGTGCAGGTGCAGCCGTACAGGTGGAGTCTTGCAGGTGCATCCGTGCAGGTGGAGCTGTGCAGGTGGAGCCTTGCAGGTGCATCCATGCAGGTGCATCTATGCAGGTGCAGCCTTGCAGGTACAGGTAGAGTCTTGCAGGTGGATTCGTGCAGGTGCAGTCGTACAGGTGGAGTCTTGCAGGTGCATCCGTGCAGGTGGAGCTGTGCAGGTGGAGCCTTGCAGGTGCATCCATGCACGTGCATCCATGCAGGTGCAGCCTTGCAGGTACAGGTAGAGTCTTGCAGGTGGATCCGTGCAGGTGGAGCCATGCAGGTGCATCCGTGCAGGTGAAGCCATGCAGGTGGAGCCTTGCAGGTGCATCAATGCAGGTGGAGCCTTGCAGGTGCATCCGTGCAGGTGAAGCCATGCAGGTGGAGCCTTGCAGGTACAGGTAGAGTCTTGCAGGTGGATCCGTGCAGGTGGAGCCATGCAGGTGCATCCGTGCAGGTGAAGCCATGCAGGTGGAGCCTTGCAGGTGCATCAATGCAGGTGGAGCCTTGCAGGTGCATCCGTGCAGGTGAAGCCATGCAGGTGGAGCCGTGCACGTGCAGCCATAACGGTGGAGTTGTACAGGTCAGTTTTGCTTCAGAAAGACTGAAAGGGATTTTAAAGGGAGCAGAATATGTTAAAAAAAATGTTCTTTTCTCATATGGAAAAAATGTGTCTTAAGGCCTTTTAACAGCTACACGATTCCTATCCAACCATATAAATAACAAATATCACACTCACACCTCAACTGTGTTAAATTTGTTTAGCATCTTTCAAATGTTGATGCGTCTTCTTCATCCTTTCATCTGTTGCTTTGTTTATTCTCTAATTCTGTTGATGAAGCAAGTCCATGAATGTGTCTCTTCATGCCAGATGACATGACCTACTGGGACAAAACATTAAATATGAAATGTTTTTCATTAACAGCAGTGAAGAAGGTCAAATTGATAAATCATTCTCTGAATCAGAAGTGATTTTGGTGTGTGTGATGAGGAGGAGCAGTTCCATACGTAGAAACACACAAACTGATAATCTGTTTTTTCTTTAATCGTATTTAATATCATTTCATGAAGCTTCTGTGGCAGCAAAAATCAACTTATCACACAATCAGTTCACGATGAGAAATTTCTGACTATCTATTGAATAATATTTACTCCTTTGTAACTTCTTTTTATTTTTGTGTGTTTGCAGGCAGAAATACAAAAGTACATCCCAGAGGTAAGACACGCACTTACACACACGAGTCTACACGTACATTATATAACAATCAATGATTTTACAAAATAATAAAATAAAATGCATGAACATGGAAATCAGCTGGTCTGATTTTAATGTTTTTTTTTTTATAATTATTGAGGTGAAAACATGTTTTGCACATGGAAAACATAGTCATGTCCTCACATGTGCAAACATTTTAAATTCATTAGTATTTTCTGTACAGGATAGCACAAAGGAAATATATACTGTGCAGCTTTTACAAGAAAAAAAAACACTTTTCTTTCCAAAAATGTTAAAAGTGTAAAACATAAACTTAAATATGAAAATGTGCAGTATCTTTTCATTCTATATTTGAGGTTTTAGGCCATCCTTTACACAGTAGAAGACATTTAAGAACATTTTTTTAAATATCTTTAAATGTCAACTCTTTTATTTTTGTCATGTGTGTTGGTCTAGTGAGTGTGGATTCACACAGAAAGCTCACAAACAGTTTGATGCATTTTAATGAACATATTTCTATTTCCAGCATGAGGTAAAACAGACCTCAGGCTGTGAGGAAAACATCTTCATGATGGAAAAAAAGAACAAACCACTCTGTTTAAATGTGATGTCAAGATTTGACAGAGTTTTATCAGACGATTAAAGAACTGCTGAAGGTCATGGTTGTTTAGACTATTTCAATTGTCAGATCTTCCAAATTATTACCTCGCTAGAAATAGAAAGACATTAGAAATGCTTTTAATCCTGAGTAAGAACATCAACGGGCAAAGACAGTCCGGCTTTGACCATTCTTGTAGATACAACCTGTTTAAACATGTAAGAATAGATGTAAAGACAGATAGTATGTGTAATCAGAAAACACTGCAGATTTTAAAAGAAATGAAACCTATTTTGATTATGAAGCCTAAAACATATAAATACTAGAGTCAAAATTTATGATTTATAAAAAATAATTACAAACAATTTGTTTAAAACAGAGGACATCCTTCAACATATACCTGTCTCTTTTATTCTCTGTGCATGCAGAAGGATTTTTATGTTTTTACATGGGTGAAGGCATGTGATGTTGTGCAGTTTGTCATTTACTGAAGCTGTTTGATAAAAAAAACAAAACAACAGCGAGCCCCACAAATGGAGCTGATGAGCTGTGACCAAACAACAGAGTAACATCTTCTTCTTCTCCTGGGTGTGCAGCAACACATCGGTCACAGTCAGCAGAGTCAACTCGTACCTCCCCTTCACATACCAACACTATGACAGATTTCTGTCGGTCAAACTTTAAATCAATCTACACAACAACTATATTAAACATAAGCTTTTATCAAGACGTCAATTTTATTCAAATCTACTGCAAGAAATGTATCAATCTTTATTCTTTGGGTTTAGTTGTCATCTATTTGTTTGATTAATATTGTTAGTCGTCAACTCAGATGTAACCATGGCAGCTATGCACATCCAGCTTCCAGGTGTTTAGTTGCCCATAGCAACAGAAAGATGCTGTGTCAAAGCAATAAATGTTTCTCCTCTTCTATCTTCTGTATTATTGTGTTTCAAATAATTTCTTCATCCCGCGAATGAAATTATTAATAAAATGTTCTTGCTTTCTACAAAGAAAACAATAACGTGTTTATTTATGAACTCAATTCTCAGAAAAATACAAAGTTCTTCTAAAGAGTTTATTTAATTTTAAACAAACAAAATTGTCTTTGTCAATTAAAGGCACTTGATGTACCATTAATAAAATGAAAGTCTAAATAAACTAAAAAGAAACTATTAAACGTAGATGACACAGCACTGCACAGTGTTCACAGCAAGACGGTTCCTGGTTCAGATCTCATTTGGAACCATGTTGCCTGTCTTCTTCTACAACAACTTAATGTATTTGTATGTTAACTGGTGAATCTAAAGAAATGGTGAAACTACATGCACAACATTTTTGTACCAAAATTTCACAATTAATTTTTTTTTGTACAAGCAAACTAATTAAACTAGTAGTTTAATTTATTGCTTCAAAACATGAGATCTGTGCATGCTATAGATTAAAGTCTAGCACTGAAAGTTGCTACAAAAACAAATTAATTTAAGGTGTGTTTCCTAGAAGTGATGCGCGTCACCTGCCACCTTTCATGACAGGCAGATAATATGGGGGAGATATGGGTTTCTGTAACTGAGCACAGTGACAAGCACATAATTAGACATGAAACAAGACACATAGAAATGTCCAAAAGCGATACATCACAAAAACAGAAGATCTGACTAAACGCTGAGAAACTGAGGAGTAGATAGACAGGAGAGGTGTGATTACTGATAACCAGGTGAGGGATTACAGATAAGCAACATGGGAAAAAAAGATAAGGAGAAAGATAAGGAGTCACAGAAAACAATGGTCATGTAAACATACAAAACATACCTAAAGATAATAAATTCAAATGGAAAAGAAATACATTTTTTTCAAAAACAGAACCAAGTCTGTCTCATGGTTCATGAGATATGTTGCTAGCAGACAAACATTTTACTGAAAAAGTTTTTTTACAAAGATGTTGTGGAATCCATAGCACTCATACTGACTCAGTTACACATTGAATTTGAAGCCTTTATCTGTAAAACTGCCTGAGCTGTAACTTTTTCTGGGTTGGCTGAGGTTAGCTGTGGTGGCCATCTTGAACTGGATTGACTCCACATGTGGTGACACATCCAATGAATACTTTTTATAGTTGCATCAAAACCCATCCAGTAGTTTATGAGATATTTAAAGAGGCCATTTCATACACATTTCAGGGCTTTGTGGTTATTTCTTAAGTATTAACCAGTAATATGAAACATTTTATATCTAAAAAAACGTCAGGAAACACTTATTAACAGACCTTTCAATCTGTCTGCGTTAAAATTCGGGTGGTTCCGGCTCCTTCCATCAGGCAGCTTCGGCTGCTTCATCAGCAGCTCGTTCATATTCATTATTCAAATTTGCTGGACTCTGATTGGCTAACAAACTAGCCTATGAGAGCAAAGAATACTGTTTCCTGCCCCGCTGTGCATGGCAACATCAGACGTCGTCTCTTCCTGTTTGCTACGTCTTATGCTACAGCTTTTAGCCAGCAGCATGCTAGGTGGGGTTTCAACTGCAGGAGCTGATGAATACTAATAAACAAAGGAGTTGTGATGAAACAGATACAGGCCGTTCGGACTCGGGAGAACTCGGGTTTTATCGCCACCTGCGTAGTTTGAGAGATAAAAACTGAAAGAGAAGTTGTTGACCTGTTTTCACACCCACTATGAAGGTAAGAACACCTGTGGAGCTAAAATATTCAACAGAAACCTCAGATAGCAATTTTTAATGGAACGGCCTCTTTAACAAACAGAGTATGTGTATATAATGTTTCCACACCACATTTTTAGCTTAGCATCTGTAAAATAAACAGAATTATCAACATCGTTGTGTTTGCTAATGTTGATTAGCTGTAGCTGTATCCCATCTTGAATGAAATTGTTTCCACTGATTACCTCAGAGGTTCATTGAATACATCCAATGGTTCATGAGATATTTTGCTAATACTATAGATAAATGAGCACACAAGCTCAAATATCACTGCATCATCATTATCAGTTAATTAACTGAAGTAGATTTGAATAAAAAGGAAAAGATAAGCTGAAAGAAACACCGAGGATGTTTTTCCACAAGCTGCTGAGGATGAATATATGCAGAGAGAGGTTTTACAGAATGGAAGATGAGTGAAACAGAGGCCGATTAAAACCCTAGAATAGTGACAGAGGCTGAACAGACAGGAGTGTTTGAAAATAAATGTTGCTGTAGGGGAGAAGAGACAGGTGGGCCGACTGCTTGTTTTAGCATTAAGACCACCAGGCAGGCAAGCGAGGCTGAGGCTGTGGCTCAGGGCAAATTCTATTCAAAGGTGGTTAACAAAAGGCAGAAACACCGAACCAGACTAAATCTCATGAGCACGCCTGCTCCTGCTGCTGTGGTTGATGAAAGACTGTGAAAGAACACTGGATGAGAGATCAGGGTAGATCTATGTTTGCAGCTGATGAGCAGCCTAAATGGAGCCCAGATTTGCCAGCTGCAGATTTATCAGGCATAAAAAGCAGCTGTCACATTCACAAACACACACAAGGAAACATGAAAACAAAAGAAGGACCAGACGTTAATCAGAAACAATCTAAAACTCTATTTGGAAAAATTAAAAGAACATAAAATCACTCAAAACCTAAAAATATTTCTTCTGTCATCTTGTTAGTATTTTAAATGACTGAGTTAAATTTATAGAATGAAATTGTTATGATTATTGCCCTGCATGTTAAAGAGGCCATTTCATTAAAAACAGTTTTTCTGAGGTTTCTGTTAAATATTTTAGCTCCACAGGTGTTCTTACCTTCATACTGGGTGTGAAAACAGGTCAACAACTTCTCTTTCAGTTTTTATCTCTCAAACTACGCAGGTGGCAATGAAACCTGAGGTCTCCCGAGTCCGAACCGCCTGTATCTGTTTCGTCACAACTCCTTTGTTCGTTAGTATTTGGCAGCTCCCGCAGTTGAAACCACGCCTAGCATGCTGCTGGCTAAAAGCTGTAGCATAAACACGTATCAAACCGGAAGAGACTACGTGTGCAGTGGGGCAGGAAACAGTACGCTGTGCCCTCATAGGCTAGTTTGTTAGCCAATCTGAGTCCAGCAAATTCGAGTAATGAATATTAATGATTGCAGCCTGAAGCCTGACAAAACCAGCTGAATTTTGACAGAGATAGATTGAAAGGTCTGTTAATCAGTATTTCCTAACGTT
Organism: Pachypanchax playfairii; assembly: GCA_006937955.1. NCBI lineage: Eukaryota > Metazoa > Chordata > Actinopteri > Cyprinodontiformes > Aplocheilidae > Pachypanchax > Pachypanchax playfairii. Next base: position 298,837 of record SSNP01000257.1, on the reverse strand, counting down.
TTTTAGATATAAAATGTTTCACATTAGTGTTTAATACTTAAGAAATAACCACAAAGTTATGAAAATTGTGTGAAATGCCCTCTTTAAGTGTTCCAAAAATTTCACAAATTTTTTTTCTAGAACAGAAAATAACTTTCAGAAAAAGGATTAAATGATATGCTGTAATTTCTGAAAGCAGTATCATTTCTCAAAATGCAAAACCTTTGGGATTGAGATAGATTAATTTATTACATCTTTGTTCTGGCAGAATACGGTTTGTTTAACTGTTAGATAAAAAGTCTGGATCAGGTTTCTTTCTTCAGTCATCTACGCTCACATTTTAATAAGAGAACAGCAGCCTCGATACAAATTGCAACAAACACTATAAACTGTGCTGGACTCTTGATCATGTGAGTCAAAATAATATTACAGGAGGAAAAATAATATAAAAAGCTAACTGATATTTTAGTGTTTATAATGTATACAGGGTTAATTTAACTTAAAATGCAGGTTTTTGTGGGCAAAATCTGGAGTATTCTGAGAAAAGTAACATTTGGACAGAAATATGTAAACTCCACTGGCAAACTCCAGATGAATGTCCAAACAGAGACCTTCATGCTGTGAAACAAAGAGCTAATCCCTCCACCACCGCTCAGCCCTGTAAGCTCATGGGAACTTTTCAGAAAGTTTCAGTCTTGGCTGATCTGGCAAAGACACAGTGAATAATGTTTATCTGACAGCTTGTTTATTCCCCAGAGGAGAGTCCAGTCGTTTAGTGATGGCGCTGGCTGATTGACAGGAGGCAGAGTGTTATCATGTGTCCATCTGGAGGAAGCAGATTTTCACATTCTGGGTGTGTGGTGTGAACAGGACAGCAGCTGTGTGGGTGCAGTGCATGAAGTTCACGCAGTCAGCAGGTGCTCCAAGTCTGCAGAAAGGATTTTTAAATACTGCTGTTGAATACAGAGATTGTAACAAGACTTTACATACATATGTGCAATCCAGTACAGTGAAGGAAAACATAGAACCCGCACAGTAGGAGGATTTAATGACAGCTGTGAAATGCATCAGGTTCACAAGTTTTTATATCACACAAAAAGTTTAGATCTGAAAAACCTTGTAAATACTTGAAAAATGTAAAGACTTTGGAAAAAGTGTAAGAACTTTCAACATGTGAAAAAAAAAACTACATGCCAACTGAACTTCAGCAGATCCTGGTAAAGACTTTTTTCAAACTCCAAGATCATCCAATATCTTTTTTTAAACTTAATTTACATCAAACAAGTTGATTTGATAGATTCATCAGTTGTTTCTGACTGCAGTTGCAGTTTCATGTTATACTGTACAGGTACTGTACTGGTACAACACCATACAACACTGTCAAAGGTACAACACATCCATCCATCCATCCATCATCCATCCATCCATCCATCCATCCATCCATCCATCAATCCATCCATCCATCCATCCATCCATCCATCCATCCATCCATCCATCCATCCATCCATCCATCCATCCATCCATCATCCATCCATCCATCCATCCGGTTGCACATATCAAGGATGGAATTAGTTTAACAACAGGAAATATCTATCTGATGCCAAAACCACCTCAACCAACAGCTTCCAGTGTGGAGGGGCAGTGGCTCTGCTCTGACTTCCTCTTGGAAGATGAAGCTCCTCATCCTGTATCTAAAACTGGCTCCAGGAAACTTAGAAATGAAACTCTTTTCATTCTCTCATACTTTCATTCACGATCCAAACCATTCGACCGCCGGTGAGGGTTGGAATGTTTAGAATGCATCTGGACCAATATACATAAAATGCTCCACTGGGGTAGATGTGAGTCTCTGCCTCAAGCGAAGGAGTTCAAACATCATGGTGTCTTGTTGAATTGTGTCTCAGAGTAGAAGTATGTAACAGCTTCACAAAAACTGTGGAGCAAATACATGTTTAGCTGAGAATGATTGGGAAAATAGTTCAGTTCACTGATAAATCCAATTTATAAAAGGAACAGGGTTTAAGGAAACCTATCAGCTCAGGAACAGTGTAATTATAAATTAAACTTGCAGTGAAATAAAGACTTCACTCTTGTGGAGTGGAAGTACCACTCAAATTGTCAGAGAAATACTAAATCCTTTAGAACATCAGACCTAGTTTATGTCTTTTGATATTTGGGTCTCACTGAGCTTAATTTTTTTCTCTGTAAGACGAGAGAATAACTGTTCAAACTGACAAATGTGACTATGACAGGATAAAAACAGCATCTAATAAGATGCAAAATAAATAAACACCGCGAGCCAAAATACCTCTGAAGGTGCAGAAACACTTTGATGGTTCTGCAGCACAAACTCTTTGATGGCAATTGGCTGACGTTTCACCCTGGAGGGAACTTTTACAGAACTTAAGAACAATTAATAGCAGCAGTAACCACATTCATATACAATTTGTTATGCTGGGTTGGTAGCAGCTCATTTCCGGAAAAAAAAATTATTGCTATCAATTAAACTCATCAGCATGAAAGTCAAATGTGTGTTTATAACTAAAGTAAATTATTGGCTTAAAGGAAAAAAATGACATTTCATCAAAGCAAAAATGAGAGTATAGTATTACAACTCTTTGAAAATAAAGCAATAACTAGCACAAGAAAGTGCGTAAAACCTTATAACATTTATGTTATTTAGCATTTTAGATTATTTTCATCCGCATTTGGCCTTTTTATTGTTAGATCTAGTGTCATTTTTTAATCAAAGTACATGTGTCTGTTGTTTTTGTCAGGCTGAAGGCAGCCCTGGAACAGATGGACCGCGGTGTGGTGGACCTGCAGGACCTCCGCAGGAACCTGGAGCTCGCCGCTGCCATGTTGGACGCTGTTTACACGGATGAGACCAGGTGAGGTCGAGCTGCCTGAGCAGCTTGTTGGGTCGCTGCATGAAAGAAAAACTGTGACTGTTTCTTTTGCCTCTGCAGGCGTTTACTGGACACAGAGGACGAGCTCAGTGACCTGCAGGCAGAGTCTGTGCCGAGCGAAGTACGTGATTGGCTGGCATGCACGTTCAGCAGAAAGATGGGTGTGTCTAAGCGTCGCCCAGAGGAGAAGCCGAGATTCAGGAGCATTGTGCATGCAGTGCAAGCTGGAATATTTGTGGAAAGGTAATGTTTGCTTTTGTGCAGACAGGAAGTGACACGTTGGTAACAGCAAGTCTGCTGTAATTAAAATGTCTAAGCCATCCTAAATATATACTCGTCTAATTCTGTCCATGATTTGACTTTGTACACTGCTTTAGGTGAGTTGGGTTGCAGCCTGGACAAGTCACTTTTGTCCATCAGAGGGAGACATAGAGAGGAGCAACAATTCATAGACACTTAGGTTCAGGGCAATTTTTATAATCTCTAATTAACCAAACATGTTTGTTTTTGGCGTGTGGGAGGAAATGATGAGGAATCCCACACATGTACTAGAAGAACATGCAATCTGCATATGGATAATCCTTAACCTGGAGTTAAACACACCTTGGAGTCAACCCTACTTGTTCTACCATAGAGCCCCTTTAATTCTAACTGCTCATTAAAGGTGGGATATAGAACTTGGAACAGAATAACACAGCACAAAGCCTTCAGCCATCTGGGTACCAGGCTCGTTAACCCCCCCCCCACCGCGCTCCGATGCTCAGGCCGACCAATATTCCTCACCAAACCCACTCTGATCCCCGATCCGAGCTGGACAATAAAATATCATGAGTTCAGTTCACTAATCATGCTCTCCAGTCCCGCTGATCACACACTGACTCTGATAAAAGCAGCTCCTACCTGTTTGAAGCTCAGTCATCGATTCAGTCGGTGGCAAAGAGTTCACAGTTGCACCTCGGCTCCAAAACTTCCTGCAGCCCCTCTTAAGATCCTCTGTCTTCCTCACACCTCATCCTGCACGCCCAACTTATCCAATAAAATTAAAAAAGCAATAAAATCCTCCGTGGTGTGTCTTCCTTGAAATAGTGGCCCAAAGCGTTCATCCACTTCAGCAACATGCTGCAGCTACATGTTAGCTAGCTGCTAATAGCTGCTATTAAAACTTTCCACACAGAACTTGCTCGTCACATGGGAAACCCCCTATGGCAAGCAAATAAGGTATATAATCACCACATGTCCCCGGTGCTTCCAGCTGCTTGACCTGCAGACTCCACAGTACCAGCCTCACTGTGCTGGATTATTTTCAGTATTAGGCAACCCAAAATGGTGCCCACTGCTCTGCCAGCTACTGGCTGGTAGATGTAAACAAAATGCCAACGTTGTGTCCGTCAAAATTAATGCTGTATTTCAAGGGCCTTGTTTGATATGATATAATGGGGGGGTCAATGCGAGGCTCGAAGGGCCGAAGCACTAGCGGCCGGGGGTCTGGGGGCCTTAAGCAGCCCCCAGAAGCCAACGACTCACAGATGGCCGGAGGCGATTTTTGAAGCATTTCTGACTGCATATTTCATGATATATTTGTCGACCATAGTCCTGCAAAAAAGTAGAAAAAGAGCATTTCTTGGAAAAAATGCGGTCGCAGGACCAAGGGAAAGGTTCTGTTAAATGTATAAATCAGCGTCATTGTCACCGAATCCATTCTTTGTGAAGAATGATGATTTTGGCAGATGATTTTTATAAGAAACTAGCAAATTTCACCTTTTTACTTTGTTTTGTTCAGCAAAACATGGGGGGGACAAAGCACATTTTGTCCCCCCCTCTCAAAAACATGGGGGGGACATGTCCCCCCCTGCCCCCCCCATAAACAAGGCCCATGCTGTATTTTCATTCTACAACCCTCTAAACACCCAATGGAGGCATTATTTTGTTAAAAATATTGCTTTTAATGAAAATATTCCATATACCACCTTTAATTCTAATCCCCAATATTTACACCCTGGACAGGTTGCCAGTCTGTCACAAGGCCACAAACACACACACTCACAAGGACTAATTTACAGTGGACTATTAATGTAACATGCTTGTTTTTGATCTGAGGGAGGCAACTGGAGTGCGCAGAGAGAGAAATCCCACTCACAATATGAGAACATGCAAATTCCATTCAGAAAAGTCCCAAAGCCCAAAGACTGAATATGAGGATTTAAAAAAAAAAAAATCAGTTCTAAAACCCAACTGGGTGTCAGAATCTCTGCTGTTTAGTTCCAGTTCATGGTGTCAGCCTTCTTTGACAACTGACATTTTTAGAGTTGCATGTTCCATATTTATATTTTACACAAAATGTTCTTTTAATTTGGTCTCTCAAAAGTTCTAGGTCTTTGGAGTACAAATCTTCCACAAAATTAGCTACATGCAAAAAATAAAGTGTGAAAACCTTCTGAGTTAGTTCTCTCACTACCAGTCAAAATTTGGGACACAGTCTTATGAAAATGGATGAGTTGGTGTAAAGGCACTAGGTCATTTCCTCAATCTGACACATGATCATCTGAGATAAGATGAACCTTTCAAATCTTTCCTCTGTTGGCTCATTTTATTCATTGACAACAATCTGGAGTACCTGCAGACGGAACATAAATTTTCTTCAAAGCAAACGCTGGTGAACATCCGGCTGACTTCACAGCAGATGTAATTAAGAGGTCGAACACAAACTCTAACGACGTTAGCATGCGACAGGCAGAGATCTTATAGGGAAACTTGGAAGACCCAATATCATTAGAGTGTAAATGAGGAGCAGTGAAAGAACGCTATATCAGTTCATCTGCTGCCGCTTAATGACGCATGAAATCAAAAAATATCTGCTGCAACAAGGCAGCACTCGCTCAGCAAGTATTTGTGTGTGTGTGTTTTGAACATTGTTACCATGGCAACAAACAATCCATCCTGGTATCAAACTGTGGAGGAGGGCAACAGGAGGGGGTCTGTGCAAGAAGTGTTTATATGCATGCCACTGCTTGTATGTATATATATATGTGTGTGTGTATGCAATTTGTGCATGATATTTTTATACATGTGTGACAACAGGATGTACAGACGGACTTCCAACATGGCTGGTCTGACCTACCCTCCCACAGCTCTGACAGCTCTGAAGGTAAAAGACTACACTCCCCCTGGCAACATGAGTGTATGTTGTATTGACCCCATAACATGTTTAAATTATTGTTATAAGTCAGAAATCCGTTTGGTTCACTGCAGAAACCTGCAAGAAAAGTAGGACGTCACAAACTTCTACCCAAACTGCAGACAGACAGCAGTAAAATCTAACTAAGTTGAATAAAGTTGTAAGAAACAAAAAAAACAACAAACTTAACTAGCTTAGACTATGACTAGACTAAATATGGCACGACTTTAATAACTAACAGATATGAGCTCAAGAGTGAACGCTAACACTTACACATTCTAAAGTGTATTAATTTACAAGGACCAGATACCAAGCTGAGTACAGAACACAGCTTATAATGGGATGGAGACAGCTGATTGGTATGAGAGCAAATTAACAAACACAGATGAGGAGCATGAACATGATTGCACTGGGTGAGCTCAGAGAAAAAGACAGGATTGAACATGATGTCTAGAAAAACCTGATTATTACAGAAGTGGCAACGAAATGACATTAACTAAAAAAAACTGATAAAATGATGAACAGGAAAGGGGAGTTGGTGAGGGAAATGCAGAGAAGAAGAAAAATTAGCAAACTTCCTGGTTCTTATATGACGTGGCTGCAAGACAGTTTTTTTATATCTTGTCTTTGCAAGTTTGAGTAAACAAGTCAACAAATAAGCATCGATGTTTGAAAACTGCAAACTAGTATGTTTTCCCAGCTTGTGTCCAAGACCTGAAGATAATGTGCTGTTTGTGTAACAATTTGTGGATTATGATATTTAACACCCTTGTGGGGGATTTTCTAGGTTTCTATAAGCATATCACAGTGACAGTTGATTATAACAAAGTTAGACTACTGTTCTCCTCTTTAGCAAGTGCTTAGATTAGACTCCAGCTTTGCAACAGCTTATCAGTGATGTTTGTTTTTTTTCTAAACATCCTGGCCTGGCACCTAGTCTGATGATAGCCAGAGGTCTGATAGTCTCTCGTATCATCACATTAACAATCCTACAATAAAATACAAAACAACTTAAAGCAGTACAGAATAACTTTTACAACTTTAAGCTGCTGTTTTGAAACTTGTCTAAGTGGATACTCACCGAAAAACATGGTCAGTCTCATATTAGACACTCTGGACCCCTCTGGTCCCCCTATTTTACACTAAATAACTTTAGTAATTTGGGTCGCGGCCGTGATGGTGTTCTTGATGATTTATGCTGCCCTGACGAAAAATGCTGCCATAGTACAAATTAACAACTTATTTCATAATGAGATGTCATTAGAAGTTTATACAGTGTTCTTGTTTATGGTGAGTGTGTTCTGTTAATTATTTAAACATATTTTTATGATCCTTCCCTGACATTTTCTATATAAAAGCCCTCTGGGTCCTTATTGGGTCCTTGGCGGCCATTGTTGGGTCCTTTTCCTCTGGGTGTGTCCAAACATTTGCCTGTTGTTCTGACAATGCAAAGAAAGTAAAAATAACATCATATTTAATGTTCCAGTCCTGGGAGAATTTATTTAAAATTAAATTTAAAATTAAATAAAATTTATTTTTTTGGATAGGCTTTGATAGGCAGAGCCTCATTCAGATGAACGTGAGTTTGAATGATCGCTTTTATTTCATGCATGAAATTATATTAAACTTCTTTCCTATTCAACTCACTTTAACTCTTGGTAAATAATTTTTCCACAACAGCTTCTGATGAAGGTATTTACTTTGGGGAAAAGCAAATAGTTGGACTATTTTAGTTCCTCTGGCCTAATAAGGAAAAAAGTAGGAGATAGGAACTTTGCATTAAAAGGATTCCACTAAAGTAAGATAGAAATATGAAAACATGCAAATAAGGAAAAGGTTAATGGCACAAATAAGAAAAAGAAACAGATAAGAAATAACTGGTTAGAAACACGCTGAAAAATGCCAAAAGTCATTTTTAAAGAATATGGGAGGGTAGATGTGAAATGTAGCTTGTATAAAATAACAGGAGGTGGTGACTTACATGAAGATAGCAGTTAATAAATAATAATAAATAAATAATAAATAATAAGCAGGAAATGAAGAACAAAAGAGGAACCGAGTAAGAAAAGTGCTGGTAGAAGAAGAAACCATGGACAAATAATCAGTAAAAAAGGTAAGGTCAAATAAAGGAAGAGACAAAAAGAAAGTTATAAATGAGGAGGGCTGAATAGAATGAGCTGAAAAGGGAAGTATAGATTTCGTGGTTTGGATCATGATGCATGTTTCTCCTCAGGGCTTCCTGTCCAAAGTTAGAAAAAAAATTCAATTAGATCTATAATTACTTTGTTTTATGATTTTCACAAGCTGAAACTCATGAATCATAAAGGAATCAACTTGAAATTATACGTTAATAAATAATTACCATCAATAATGTAATTGCTGCTTTACCTTGTGTGTGTAATCAGACATCATTAGGACACTGCCCCCTACTGGCAGAATACTTCATTAAACTGAAGGCATTGGAACCCCTCTGCTTGATTTATGTGATGATTCTATGTTCAATGTTTTCCAGGAGGTGGATCAGTGGTCCTTTGATGTTTTTGCCTTCCACGAGGCCACGGGAGAACACGCTCTCAAGTTTCTGGTCTACGACCTGCTGACACGCTATGACCTCATCAACAGGTTCAGGGTACACGCAGTTTGATTTTGTTGGCAGCTGCAGGTGGAACAGCTCTAATATTAGGTGGATATGCAGGTTCTTATTAAATCTAAAGCAGTAAATCTGCAAAAAACAAAAACAACTGAACAAACCAAATGAAGTTAAACAACAGCTCTAATGCTTCCTCATTCCTTATATTGTGTTTCATTTACATCCCCAATTTCAAATAGGTTGGGATGCTGTATAAAATGTAAAAAGGCAAATATTATGAAATTACAAAATGCAATGATTTCCAAAACATTACTATCCCAAATTGATCTCTCAACAGAATATAAACAAGGTAGAAGATATTGAAACTGAGACTCATCTATACTGAGTCAAATCTAAATAATCTAAAAATAAAAAATGGAACAGAGGCACCAAAAGTCTTTAAAACTAACTGGCAAAATAGAAAACAACTGAGAACATTCAACTGGTTAACTGGCAACAGCTCAGTAACAGGACCTATTCAGAGAGACAGAGTCTTTCAGATGTAAAGATGGGCAGAGGATCAACAATCTGTGATTCAGAAACACCAGCATCTTCTCTAAACCAAACAAAAATGTCTGAGGCGAAGTGGAAATCTGTTCTATTGTCAGATTTGGTTCAAATTCAAAATTCTGTTTGGAAACATTGGATGCCATGTCCTGCAGTCTAAAAAGGAAAGGAACCTTTTAGCTTGTTAACAGCAGACAGTTCAAAAGCTGCATCTGATGGTAGGGGGTTGCATTAATGCCTATGATGTGGGCAGCTTTCACATCTGGAAAGGCCCCATTAATGCTGAAAACTACATGGAGGTTTTAGAGCAGCCTCTGCTCCCATGTAGACAATACTGCATCCATCACAGCAGCATAGCCTCACAAGCTACGTTTACATGGGCACATTTAATCGGAATAAACGCCCAATCGGATAAAAAAGACGTCATGTAAACATGTCAATCAGAATGTTTTGATCCGATGCAGCCTGATCCGAAAGAAATTTACTTCAGATCGAGAGGGGTGGTTTTGTCCGATCTTCATTCGGATAGACGTGCATGTATACACCCATTCGGAAAGAAAGGGTGAAAAGAGCCCTTTGCGCATGCGTACAACTTCAGCGTGACATCTTTCTGCTTTTGCAGACCCAAGTAGAAAACATAGCGGGAGGTAAACAGAAGTGGTCTGCTGGTGCAGTCATCCTGTCATCCTGCTCTCCTCTCCTGTGGTGGAGGAGCAGTAGCAATATGTATTCAGCCTCTAGCTTGGTTAATGCGACCAGTAAAAACCCAAACATAAAGGTAATCACCCGCAGAAGGTTCATATTGGGGATAAGTGAGTCAGCTCGAGCACACGATGGGGCGGGAAAGACGTGCAGAAAGGACGGAGTTTGTTTACTTTTTTTTCTTCCCCCGGAAAGACAACTCGCTGTGCGCATGCTCAACTTATTTAACCTGATAGAGTGCTTGGTGCATGTGTACTCATGGCATGATCAGATCATTTCAGTTAGTGTCCATGTAAACAGGGATTTGGGAATTCAGATCGACCAAGATTTTAATCAGATTGGGGAAATTTGGCGCATGTAAACGTAGCCATTGAGGATATAGTATTCTGAACTGGCCTGCAGGAGACAAGAACAGGACAACATCCCTCTCCTAAAGTTCCAGCAGATGGTCTCCCCACTTCTCAAGTGTTTACAGACAGATGTGAAAAGAAGAGGAGATGCTACCCCCATCTTTAATTTTTATGAGAAGTGTTGCTGCCATGAAATTCAAAATGAGATAATATTTTCTATTAGATGGTAAAACATTTCAGTTTCAGCATCTTATATGTTGTTTAAATTCTACTGGAAACAAGTATGGATTTATGAGTTTTGTAAATCACTATATTCTGTTTTTATTTACATTTTACACAATGACCCGATGTTTTGAGATCTGGGGTTATAATTTGGGCACATATCAAATTGAAATAACTACAAGCTGTAATTTCTTAAAGGTACAATATGTAAGAATTTTCCAGTGAATTAATCTAATGTCCCACCAGTGTTAAAAAATAAAGTCACATTGTAACAGATCTCGATCTCAGCCGACTTTTTAGTTGCTGGGTGTCATTTTAAAGAGGCCATTTCATACAAATTTCAGGACTCTGTGGTTATTTCGTAGGTATTAACCAGTAATATGAAACATTTTATATCTAAAACACGTCAGGAAACACTTATTAACAGACCTTTCAATCTGTCTGCATCAAAATTCCGCTTTTTTCATTATTCGAATTTGCTGGACTCTGATTGGCTAACAAACTAGCCTATGAGAGCAAGGTATACTGTTTCCTGCCCCACTGCGCATGGAAGCAGTCGTTGTCTCTTCCTGTTTGCTACATCTTATGCTACAGCTTTTAGCTAGTAGCATGCGAGGCTTGGTTACAACTGTGGGAGCTGCAGAATACTTAAGTGCAAAGGAGTTGTGACGAAACAAGTACAGGCCGTTCGAACTTGGGTGTTATTGCTACCTACATAGTTTGAGAGATTAAAACTGAAAGAGAAGTTGTTGACCTGTTTTCACACCCACTATGAAGGTAAGAACACCTGTGGAGCTAAAATATTCAACAGAAACCTCAGAAAAACTGTTTTTAAGGGAAGGGTCTGTTTAAAAAAGCCGGAAACCATTATTTATACGTCCAGATTTTCTGGTCCCATAGTGAATCACATGTGAGTCTGCAAGGCTGCCAAGTCTTCAACACAAGCATCTGGAATTATACGACCAGCAGCAAAAAGTAAGAAACAACCACATCCTTCCAACTGAGCAGCCGAGCTGCACGTGATGGGGCGTTCAAACGCACTTAGGAAAACTCAACGCTGAACAAATAGGCCTTCAGACATTCCCAAAAATTTAACACATACAAGAGAAACTAAACTAAAAATCAGGCAGGGGAGGTGGTGAGTGGCTGAGAACAGACATCTTTTTTTATACATGAACTGCGGAACTCGGATTGACGACAAGGTCCAATTCTTACATACTGTACCTTTAAGAAAAATTGTAAAAAAAAAAAAAGAGAGAGAGTTTGCCTTTTAGTTCTTGGGCAAGACACTTAACCTGCCTTACCTGTTTGGTGGTGGTCAGAGGTTCCGGTGGCACCTGTGAAATGGCAGCTTTGCTTCTGTTAGCCTGGTCAGGTGTGGCTACAATATGTCTTATCATCACTAAAGATGTAAGTGTGTGTGAACAGGTGAATAACAGATTGTGAAACACTTTATTAGTACGTAGTCAGACTTAAAAAACACTATTCAAGCACACAACATTTACCATTTAAGTGAATCTGCTCAGCAGTTTCCATTATATTGCTTTAACTAAACAGGATGTAGTTAACCACAATGAAAAGGAAAAACTGCCATATTCTCTGCTAATTACAGCTTCTGTGAATCTGAACAAAAAGATAAAGAATTGAAAATTACATTAATAAGATCAGTCTCCCCCACAAATTCTACGCTCTTGAGTTTCTATTTAAAAAAACATTGTTCATGTGGAAATAAAAATCAAATCTGGCTTTTAAAGGAACTTCTTTTGAATACATTTGCATTTTGGGACTTTATCTGACTCTTTTTCTGTCTTGAATCTTCTTCATGATAGAAAAGCTTCATGAATGCAATTATAGGTTAAATTGCTGTCACTGAGTACTATTCAGTTATTATTTGAACAATTTCCGACCCAGTTTGCTTCATTTGGTATATTTTGAGTACTCGTATCAAAGCTGTTAAATATTCTGTATCACCTTTAAAAATATGTCAAATGTAATGTAAATTTTGTAATAGTACGGAATTTCGAGCTCATAAAATGTGGCTCCATCACTTCTGAAATAAATCTGGCTCCCTTGCTTTTCTAACATCATTATCTGTTAGTTTATGTGTTTTGACAAAAGAATCACAGTTTCATTTTATTGAGCAGTTGTTGGATTCAAATGAATTTTAAATACTGCAGCAGTATTATCTGTCTGATAATAGCCATGGTCCTGTGTTCAGATTCCAGTGCAGGCTCTGGTGCAGTTTGTTGAGGCTCTGGAGAGCGGCTACAGCAAACACAGGAACCCCTACCACAACCTGATCCATGCTGCTGATGTCACTCAGACCGCCCACTTCCTGATGCTACACACCGGGCTGATGGTATCACACACGTATACTCCCTTTTCCCATTTATTTTTAAACAGCTAGAATATTTTCACCATAACATACTGATCATCTTATCAATGCGAGTATAAACACGCATACAACCAGAATGCTAGCTGTCTGTGGCCTCCGTGGAGGGAGGTGTTGTAAAATCAGCCACTGAACTGACAGTGTGTTTGTTGTGTACGTGTGCAGCACTGGCTTAGTGAGCTGGAGATCCTCGCCATGGTTTTTGCTGCAGCGATTCATGACTTCGAACACACAGGAACTACCAACAACTTCCACATCCACACCAGGTAACACAGACAGTGTCTCAAATTGTTCCACATCAATCAAAGTGACTTTTTCCTCCCTTAAATCATAATCTGCAATATCATAAATTGATAGATTTTTAAAAACAGAAAGAAGCACATCCTGGCCTCAAACTCTGAAAATGCTCAAATGCTTCCATCGGCAGTCCTGCTGTGTCTTGTTACCAATGAGTTTGTGACTCGGGGATTTCATTCATTTTTAAAAGCTGTCTGTATTTATAAACATGGAAAATGTGTCTACAGTATGTCTTTACAAATGTGAATCAAAATATCCCAATTTCAAATGCTGCCATGTTGTGTTTTTGGAACCAAAATCTGTGCCCTAAAGATGAGGAGCAAAAAGTCCCACCTACTCACCCCACTACTCAGTCATGGTGTTTTTTGTTTAAGCACCAAATGACTGAATATAAGTAAATTTAATGGAATAAATGAATATGTGAGCAATATATGTGAACAAACGCCATCAAGGTTAGAACTACACAAACAAATAAAAATGGACATTTTTAATCAGGAAATTTTTAACGGACTACGGAGTATTTAAACTTGTACAGGAACCAGCCACTAGGGGGCAAGTCATTATGTTTCTACTTTACTATCTTTGTTTTGTTAAATTGTCTAGTTATCAAATACACATTTCCAAGCCTATTGGTGCATCTATCCAAATGGCCACAGATGAATAAATACAAACAACCTGGCCTCAGACTGCTTCTATAAACATTTGTGAAAAAATAGCATAGCATAACAAAGCATTGCATTGCTATCTTATATAACACTTTCTACAAAACCATACAGTCGACCAAAGCACTTTACAGTAGAACAGAAATAAAACAGGTATCAAGGTGCTTAAAAAAATACAACACAGGAAGAAACAAACACATTGGAAATAATAAAAAATATTTTTTTCTCTGTGTGACTGTGTGATTGTTTCAAAGTTTTGTGGAAGATTTCTAGAAGTGCTGAAAAATCAGACAGTGTACCAAATGTGCAGGGATTAGTCTTGATGTTGGGGAAAGTTTAAGTCCATTTAAACAAGTGATCAAGTTCTATGGAGGAAAAAAGTGAGACAGCTGTTTAGCTGTTGGAGTTCCTGTACATAAACAATGTTTTCTTTCCATCAGGTCAGAGGTGGCCATTCTATACAACGACAGGTCAGTCCTGGAAAACCACCATGTCAGTGCTGCTTACAAGCTGATGGCAGAAGAGGACATGAACATCCTTGTCAATCTGAACAAAGATGATTGGAGGTTTGTTATCGCACATGTTTGCATGGTTGTCCTCATTTCTCTTTGCATCATTAAGCTAACATTATCCAGTTGTTGCTTCTGAGCTGGGAACCTTTCAAAGCATTCACCGGATCCATTTGCTGCCTGAACTGATGGGATTTAAGCAATCTGATCTTGTTTGACAGATGTGCTCCATCAGAGCCAATGGTCAGTCTCACTGTTTGACAAATGATTTTTTTTTTCCATTGATTATTGACAGGGAACTGAGGTCACTGGTGATAGAGATGGTGATGTCCACAGACATGTCCTGTCACTTCCAGCAGATCAAGACCATGAGGAATGCCCTGACGCAGACAAATGGGTCAGTACTGCCACCATGACCTCTGAACTCAGACTTAATAATGGCAACAACAACAACCATAGTAATAATATTAATGATAATCACAACAGTAATAGATTAAATGTATGTATGGGTTTTCAATGCACCCACAGGGCTTCAGAATGAATCAATTGTTCTATTGCAATAATAGTAATAGTTTATACTTTTACTGATTCTCATGGGGAAATGATTTTTCTGCATTCGACTCATCCGTTGAGTGCGTCCATTTTGTATGGCGCCTGGGGGGCAGTTTTGAAGTTCAGTATCTCACCCAAGGATACTTCTACATATAGCCTGCTAGCACCGGGGATTAAACCCCACCCTCCCAACCAGAAGACAATGTCTTTCCCCATTAGGCTACGGCTGCTACCGAATATTACACACTCAATCACACTCCGGTGATAAAAGTAAACAGTGTTGCCACCCTGGGGCGGGGCAGTCTGACAGTGATGAGACCCAATGATGTAGCAAGCTTTTCAAAAGTGTGGGGGATGGATGTGATTTGCTTGTCAACAATAAAAACGATGCATACAATTATACAAATATACAAGATATTAAAGCTTCCTATTTGAATGAGTGATGCTAGAAAGGTTTATAAACGCACTCAGAACACAGAAAATAAGACAAAACTAATATCAAGCTTATTTAAAAACCTTAAAAGTCAAAACGCTTAAAGTACCTAAATCTAACACACCAAGAGAGGCGGGACTTGAAGCAGAACAGCCAATCATCAGCCGGTCACACTCAAATCATGTTTGAGAGGGAGGGGCGAGGAGGCAGCTGCTGCAGCGTGCAGACACACAGCGGCCAGAGAAACGCGAAGGAGCGACAGAAGTAAGGTGTTTCTGCTAAACTGCAGAAAAAGTGTGGGTGTTCAACCCTCTCACCGGGAAAAGTGTGGGTTTTAAAACACCCACATCCCCCACGGGTGCGATGCCCATGATGAGACCCGACGTTGCTCCGTTGGTTTCCTGATCCATCATGACTGGGCTGTAATTTTACAATTTAAAAATCTAACATTGACAACATTAAAAAATAAAATAAATACATAATAAAAAGCATCTTTACATGCAATAAACTGTGTGACACAACAAGTAGTTTAGAATTCTGAGAAAATCTTTCTTTTAAAAGCTAAAATCTGTTTAAATGTGACATGAAAATGAACTGGTATGATAAAAAAAACACGTAAACATAATGGAAAAAAATAAGTAAATACATCACTTACATTTATTATAGGATACATGCCTGACCACAGAGAATGATGTCTGCATTTATTTATTTTTTGTAAATTTCTCTATATTTTACAGATATTATTGTTATATGAAAAAATATGTGTATTATTAGAAAGGTCAGCAAGATGTATTCAGAATTATAACCTGATGTATTGAAATTCAAAAATTAAGAACTTGTTTGTCCCCCCAAAAAATAGAAATGACACATTCAAGCATCTATCAAGAAAATAGTGCTCTTTTAATCATGATTTAATCAGTTTTAAATTTTAATCTGGTCATTACATTAATGGAATTTTTCACTTTTTTTATCTTTTGAGTGTCCCATTTAATTGTTAAGTCTCAAAAATGCGATCAAACCATTTTTTATATATTCATCTTTTTAATAAAGCTTAATGGCCTCCAGCACTTTTGAGGATTATCACACAGGTCAATGACCCGTTTTCATCCTCTAACATCCATCAGATTATTCTGATGTAACTTCAGTCTCTAAAGTTAAGATGGATCTACTACTAACAGACTGACATTTTTTTAACCAACCACAGTCCTGGAAGTTATTATATCACTGTTTGTCATTTAAAAAAGTGGAATTTAATGATTTTTTAAATGTTTCTACATATTGCCACATTTGCAGTAGTTTTAAATCTCTACCCATAGAGTGTGCGATTTGTGAAAAAAACAGAGGGGGGATTTTTTTTTTTTCACTTTGAAAAGGTCCAAAAGAACCACGGCTGCGGGGGGGTTGATCGCATATACATACATACATTAAACACACGGTGCTTATTTATTTGACGAAATAACAGTCCACAGTAATAAAGTAAGTTAACTAATTAAGTAGCAGTACCTGTGCAACAGGGTGGTGACTTCGAGGTGTAACAGTTATTATTGTCCGGCCGGAAACAACGCCCGGTGACGGTTGGTTTAGCAATATTGTTATCCAGGTGGAAATCGGGACAAATTCGGGAGAATGGTGGTCCTGGGAGATTTTCAGGAGAGCACTGAAATTCGAGATTCTCCCGGGAAAATCGGTAGGGTTGACGAGAAAGAGGAACAAAAGTAACTTATCCCCTCAGGGATAAAAAATAAAGAATTCGAAGGCGGGCTTAGCCAGTTGAGAGAGAACATATCACAGAAACCTGGAAGTGACGCAACATATGTGACGCTAAAGCGGATACACGCTAGGCGGAACGAAAACAAGAGGTTTAGCGAGCGGAGCCGTAATGGTAGCTACAGAGCCACGTTTAATGGAGGAGAAAAGACCAATATTAATGACAGTAGTCGCTTTTGTGTCAAAAACTGGCGAATACGAGGTGTCATTGCACACTCGGTTCATGTATTTGACCGCCCCAAGCAAGCGCAGAAGTAAAGCGTAGAACTAAACACTTCATCCACAGCCGAATCCGCCATGTTGAATGTTGTGCTCTGGGTGGAAAACGCTAGTTCCGTGTTTTCAGGATGACGCACAACAATGTCATGATGCGGGGTTGGTCGGTAGCTAGGACCCAAACGCAGGGAGCGGACACAAGATGGGGTGCAAAAACAACTTATTTAATAAGTACAAACAAAAGGAACTTACGGTTGGAGGTGGTGAACGAGAAGCAAAATCAATCCGGTGCGTTTAGAACATAATCCCCGAACAAAGACAAACTGATAAAAATCCATTTAAATACAAACTGAACTGATAAGAAAACTAGAAACACCTGGGTGGAAAAACACTGAACACAGGAAGAAAAATAACCCAGGAAGTAAAACGCTACACAAATCAAGAGACCTAATGACAACAGAGGAGACACAGGAAACACAGTCGGTAACAAAATAAAAGCATAACAGGAAACCAAGGTAACTTAGGCACAAAAGCATAACCCCCAGAACGAAACAAACCCCAGAGTCACAACAAACAAAGGTGATATTTATCTGGTTCATCCTAAAATTTGACGTGGCAATGATTGGGTGCGGCTCCAGTGTCAGACCCTTCTGCATTTGAACATAATGCAGGAGGATCTGATTGGTCAGGCTGGGGGGGGGGGGGGTAAATCCCCCCCATCCCCCCACCAAATCGCTCCCTGTCCATAGAGCATGTTTCTAAATCAGACATAAAATTGCAAAATTGTTAATTGGGCTTCTTTGGAATTGTCTGTTCTTTTCAGAATCAAGACATTTTCAGTTTTTCATAGATTTTCTTCAAACTTTAATGTGTAAAGGGGGAGGGGCTTGATCATTTTTTTACTCTATCTCCCTTTCAAACAAAAGTTGTATATATTTATAGAGAGAGACAAAAATATGTGAATGTAAATAAAATTACACTTTTAATAAAGTAAGTAAATACGCAAATAAACAAAAAAAAATAGATAATAAGTAAGTAAATAAATAAGTACGTGAAAAAGTAAGTAAAAAGTTATTAAACCAAAAAAAATTTTAATAAATAAATGCTGTTGATCTCAACCAGGTCACCCTTTTAAAAAAAAGACATTGATCTCTATGGGTTTTATATGGTAAGATAAATATTTGATTAAAAAGACTTTGCTTTAAGGTTAGTTATAGCTTCTATTTGGGAGAAAATAACATACATAAAAATTATAATGGAAGGTTATCATGATACTAATAAATTACCAGTTGTAAAATAAATAAATAAAAACATCTGCAAGCTGTAACTGTAGGGTTTCCCTTGCTGTTGACAACTTTAGGGTGAGTGTTGATCACTGCAAGCTGCAAAAAAAATCCTAAGGACACACATCAACCAGCTTCAAAACAAATGGGCTAAATAAAACAAACATAACAATATACAGCAAATGTTTCTTTTAAATGACTCGTCCCCAATCCAACTTCAAGATTTAGATTCTTTCCAAGTATCAGAAATACATGAGCACTGATTCCTGGGAGACTTGTGTGAGACTGGTCCATCTGATGGACACTTCCAGATCAGCAGTGGGAGTTTGGTGAAATAGCCTAACATACGGTCCTCAGGCTGCTGGACCAGATTGCCCAGCGCCTCCCTGTAGAGCCTTTCACAGGAGTTGTACTGAAACGGACCAGTCCAGCTTCTCCCTCTCTGTTTGTCAGTCTTCTAGGAGAAAGAGCAGGGAGGGGGAGGGGGGGCTGTCATGCTTGTCACCTTACGCTTGGATGAGATATTTGGGAAGACTCTGTCATCAGCCTGTCAGCGTGTTGGTACTGCTTGTGTTTCTGATGCTGACTGTATTCTCTGCAAACTCCAATCAAAATACCACATGGGAGACACACCACTATTTCTAAATCTACTGTAGTGATGCAGTAGACTCGCTCTGCTGTCCTACAGTGATTTCTAACCAGTGTTGTGTTGATTTTGTTTATTGTTGTTGTACTAAATCTATTTATCTTCCTTTTCTTTCTTCAGTATAGACAAAGTGAAGGTTTTGTCTCTGATGCTTCACGCTGCAGACATCAGTCATCCTGCCAAAGCCTGGCCGCTGCACCACCACTGGACTCACAGTCTGATGGAAGAGTTCTTTAGACAGGTGCTAAAATCTATTTGTTTGACCTTTGTGTGGATTCTATTTCACAGAATCCATTTCCATAACTCTACCCTGACTGAAAATATCTACAAGATCCCAAAACAACATTATAAAGTGGTCATTTGAAGGCCGATGGCAAAGCGCAGACATTTCACTTAATTATCTTTATCATTATTTTAGACACATATCCATCTCCCGTGTGTATCTTAGAATTATTCACTGCTTAATGTAAATCTTAAGAAAAACACTAAAAAAGATTTGTTTTCAGAGCAATACAAGATCCCTTCACTTTACATTTAGCTGTGAGTGTTTATGGTTTCTGTGATCGATGTAACATCTATTTAAAGTGGTTTATAGTTTAAGTCAGTTTCAACATTTACTGTGTTAGCTGGATGTAATATATATGATGCTGCATCTAGTGTTTGGACGTTATTTTGCACTTAACCACATTAATACAGTACAAAATATTTTTTTTTAATTTTAAGCTACAGTTTTGAAACTTGTCTAAGTGGATACTGAAAAACATATTCAACTTCATATTAGATATCCCTCTGGATGCCTCTGGTCTCCCTATATTACACTTAATAACTTCTCAGCACCGGGTCGCAGCCATGATGGTGTTCTGATGATTTATGCTGCCCTGTTGAAAAATGCTGCCATAGTACAAAATGTCAACTTATTTCATAACAACATGCCACTGGAAGTTTATACAGTATTCTTGTTTATAGCGAGTGTGTCCTGTTAATTATTTAAACATATTTTTATGATCCTTCGCTGATATTTTCTATATAAAACCCCTATGGGTCCTTATCGGCCATTGTTGGGTCCTTCTCCTCTGGGTGTGTCCAAACATTTGCCTGTCACTCTGACAATGCAAAGAAAGTAAAAATAACATCATATTTCCTGTCCTGGGAGAATTTATTTGATAGGTAAAATGTATTTATGGAAAAATATAGAAGCACAAAAAATAAACACTAAATCTGTTTATTGAAGTCAAGACTGCAGAACAGCACATGTGCAGAAGGAATCGGTAGCACATCTCAACAGGTAGCATATTTCTACAGAACACCAACAATGGCCGTCTGAGACGCTGTTGTGGAAAAGTTTTTAGTTCTGCTGTAAGCACCAATTCAACACATGTAACACACTCCTCACAAAAAAGTCCAGGATTTGTGGCTTTCAGGTAAAATTTCAGGATGAACCTATAATGCAGGTAAACTTAATATGACATTTCTTAAACTTTTGCATGAACATGTCCAACTGTTGAATGCTTCCGAACTTTTTGCACAACTTGTTCTCTAACAAGAATCTTAACAGATAAATTCACAACAAGGTGTTCGATCCATGAATTGACCAGTAAATGTCCTGGTTCAATTTAAACAGCCTCATCAGGCTGTTCATATTTTAACATCATGAAACCAAGACGATGCCTAACAACTGATCAACAGTGTCTCGCCATTATGAGGCTTCAAGCAGGATGTTCTCAGATGAAAGTGGTCCCTGAGCTTAAAAGTTTCACAGAGTTTTATCAGCAGGTTGTTACAGAGAGACTGGAAGAGGCACAGAAAGACAGAGAAGTGGACATCCTTTGTCCATGTCCCACACTGAACATACAAACATCCTAATTATTTATTTTAGCATGGTCTGCATGCTACACGACCTGCAAGGGTATCTAACAACACCATCAGGCAGAGTTACAGTATCCTTATCTTGCATGGACCAGGGGACATTTACACTGGATCAGGGACCAGTGGGCCTCAGTGCTGTTGATGATGAATGCTGAAATGATGCTGCCAACAATGCTGGAGATACCAAGGAGAGCTCTATACATCAGCCACCATCATCACCAGATGAGTCTTTAGAGGTGTTACAGTGTGTCAGGAAGTGTCTATTCAATACAGAACTGTTCTATACTTTGTGATTGTAAAGTGCAAAAACTACTACCATGTATCCAGTATTAAATTATCTTATGATTTTTAAGGATTTTTTCTACAACAAGGTTATTTGCATTTTCTTCATTTCTTAAAAGCACACATTGTACAACATGCCAAAATCCAAAGAAAACCTCTGGAAGATGTTCAAAAAGTCAAGACTAATATTTATGAAGACTTATGGTAAATGGCGTGTACTTGTATAGCACTTTACTCAGGTCCTACGACCCCCAAAGTGCTTCACACTACAGTTTTATGTCATTCACCCATTCACACACACACACTCACATGTTTGGTGATGAATTACACACGTTTGTAGCCACAGCTGTCCTGGGACACACACTGACAGAGACGAGGCTGCCAGACCCTCCGGCCACCACCAAACAGGCAAGGTGGGTTAAGTGTCTTGCCCAAGGACACAACAGCCAGGCAATATCTGGGCAGGGCAGGGAATCGAACCAGTGACCTTCCAGTTGCCAGACGACCTGCTCTACCACCTGAGCCACGGCTGCCCCACATATGGCTGATCATTCATTAAAGGCTGCTAATGAGTAGAATGAAATGGCCTTGCCCTATTAGTAAGTAAAACTTTATTTATATAGCACCTTTCAAGATAAAAATCACAAAGTGCTTCACAACAAAGGATAAAAGCATAACACATGAGAATAAAACCACTAGAACAAATTAAAAGCAGATTTAAAAAGAAATGTTTTAAGCTGGCCTTTGAAAACAGCAGCAGTGTCCACAGATCTCAGTGATGAAGGCAATGAGTTCCAAAGTGTCGGGGCCGCCACGGAGAAGACTCGGTCACCTTGTTTTCAGTCTAGAGTGACGAACAGACAAGAGGTCCTTTGCTCATGACCTCAACACTCTGGACGGAGTGTAGGGGATCAAAACTTCTGAGATGTACTGAGGGGTTTATCCATGTAGAGCTCTCCATGTCAAGACAAGGATTTTAAATTTCACCCGGTAGGAAATTGGTAGCTAGGGAAGTTCCATATAAGAGGAGTAATGTAGCTGTTGTACCTTGTTAGTAGCCTCGCAGCTGCATTTTCAACAGTCTGCAAGCGATCCAGGGTGGCACCAGATAAACAAGTATACAGAGCATTACAATAATCCAACCGTGAAGACACAAAAGCATTAATTAAAACTTCCATCTCTTGTCGAGAGACTATGTGGCTAAGTTTAGCAATATTTCTGAGGTGATACATGCATGACCTAACCAACAGCTTGACGTGATTTTCAAAAGTGCAACCTGAATCAAACAGTACTCCCAAGTTTTTAACAGTGGGCTTTGGAAATAGACCATGGGCTTCCAAGAACTCCATAATTTCCTTAAGGTTTTTTCCTGAAGCAAAGATAATGACACCAGTTTTTGTTCATTTAGTTGCAAAACGTTTTCAGCCATCCATAATTGAACAGCATTTAAGCAATTTAACAGACTGTGAAGCTATTACAATCTTTTAATTTAGTGCATGAGAATTATCATGTGTGGAGTGTGAAGTTGTTGAAATGCATGTCTCACTCTCAGTGTGTAAAACTTGGCTGTTCTGTTTAACACTGTACATGAACAACTACAATCAATACTGTAAGTTTATTATGTGTTTTTGAAGTCAAAGGCAAAGGCCTAGATCTGCATAGTGCAATCTGATGGTTTTATTAACCGATCTTAAATTATTATTATTATCATCATTGTTGTTGTTAATATTTCTTGTTTAATTTTGTGTTTTTCTCCCCTTTAACAGAATGATATAAGGTATTAGCATTTTTATCCACAACCGTTTATAAAACTATATAAGTTGTAAACAAAACTCTTAAAAACTAGAACCTAAAAGCACAGAAAAATGACCCGTCGTCGTCTCTCTTATCGTTGCTCTCCAGGTGATTGGAGTTATTGATGACTGGGTTTCCATAATGTTTTTGTTTACCTGTCTCTTATTCAGGGAGATAAAGAGGTAGAACTTGGCCTCCCTTTTTCTCCTCTCTGTGACCGCAAAGCTACCATGATTGCACAATCACAGATAGGTAAGAAAGAAAGAATGATCAAACTGCCAGTGCAACCTGATCATGTTTTGTGGTTAGTTGACAGGATTTTTAATATTTTAGGAAGAAATGAAGCTGATGAATGATGCCTTTTCATACAGCACCTCTTTTGGTTGCAGGTTTTATAGACTTCATTGTGGAGCCAACTTTCACCGTTCTGATTGACACAACAGAAAAGGTGATTGGTCCATTGATCGAAGAGGACAGGAAGGCCAGAGAGACTGGAAACAGAAGGTCCAGGTAATACGAGTGTTATTACAACTCTCACTAAGACATACATGTCTACTGTACCCACTGTCATGTTGGTATCAGCAGCAGGTCTCACTTGAGCTTTTTTCAATCTTGTTCTTTACCAGTCTAACAGGAAGTGGCTCAGTCACTGTAGAGTCCGTGCAGAGACACAGCAGTAGTCGCCATGGGAACAGTGACGATGGGCAGATGAACTTTTCCCTGACAGCCATTGATCTGCCGGCTCTGAGGCTCCACCTCTCCAGCGTCATCACCAGCAACAAGGACCGATGGAAGGAGCTATCTGTTCATGGTATTTATACACACACTCACACATGAACGGACACACACATACACATGAAACTTTACCATAATGACTAAACCTAAAGGCCAATCAAATCTTGGTCCTAACCTTGATATGTTTGCGTATGTTGAAGCTGCAAATGAATTGCTACGTTTGCATAAATGTCCTGCAAACTTTCCTGCAGCCGTTCAGTCAAAAACTGTATTATTTTGTTCTCAATTAAAGGTACAGTATGTAAGAATTAAACCTTGTTGTCAAATCCAAATCTGGCAGTTCATGTAGAAAAAAAACGTCTGCTCTCAGCCACTCACCCCTCCCCTCACTGATTTTTTTGTTTATTCTTTTTTAGTTTCCCTTGTATTTGATTTATTTTCGGGAATATCTGAAGGCCTATTTGTTCAGCATTGAGTTTTCCTAAGTGCTTTTGAACGCCCCATCACATGCAGCTTGGCTGATCAGTTGGAAGGATGTGGTGGTTTCTTACTTTGTACTGCTGGTCGTTGTGGAATTACAGCTGCTTGTGTTGAAGACTTGGCAGCCTTGCAGACTCACATGTGATTCGTTATGGAACCAGGAAGTCTGGACGTGTAAATGATTCCGGTCTTGACCAGCATTTTTTAACTGAGAGGAACTAGCGACTATGTAGGTGGCTGAGATTAAAATCTGTTACAATGTGACTTTTTTTTCAACATTGGTGGGACATTAGACTGTTGTGTGAGTATTGCATTATCAAATTCTTACATACTGTACCTTTAACATAATGATTTATTGCAGTGTACACTTAGAATCTCAGTTTCTCTTTTTTGTCTCCAATCATAACTTATTTTCATATCAAAGCTACCTAGCCTTTTAGCAGAGAGCTCCTATTCTCATACTCTCTCACCAACACAAAGTGAAATAAATGGAATTACAAACACAAAAAAATTCTGTGTAAATTTGGTTTTGTCCCATAAGATCTGTTTATGTCAACTGGACTTGTTGACTTGGACCTGCTCTTTGTGTATTGTGTTTTAAAATGACTTTTATATAAATAAAACTGAGTAGAAA
This sequence comes from Pachypanchax playfairii, assembly GCA_006937955.1. Lineage (NCBI taxonomy): Eukaryota > Metazoa > Chordata > Actinopteri > Cyprinodontiformes > Aplocheilidae > Pachypanchax > Pachypanchax playfairii. Next base: position 273,816 of record SSNP01000257.1, on the reverse strand, counting down.
CTGCTGTGATGGAAGGCTGATCTGTCCAAGTGTAACCCCTCCTCTCGTCCATTGATTGTTGGTTATAGAATCAGAGTCAAGATTTACTGCCAAGTATCAGCTGCATAATACAAGGACTTTGACTTAGAAGAGATGCATAGTAACATCACTTCTGGGGCACTAACTCTCGTCACCCTGAACAGGAACAAGCAAATTTTGTTAAAGTCCCAGTGACCTTTGGAGATGTAGGTGCTCAAATACCTGCAAGGCAAATGAGAATCTTCAAACATTTTCAGCCATTTTGGAAACTTTTGAAAACTCCCTTAGAAAAGCCCTTTTGCAGTTGGTATGGTTACTTCATATATGGACTACTGGTCACAACAAGGTGCATGGTTATGCAGTGAAACCCCGCTCTCAGGACACCCCTCGGGAGCAGACACTAAAAATAAAATCAATTCCCCCCCCTAATGGACAGTGAATTAAATAAAAGAAAAATACCTGAAAAATGACAAGTATCCATTAAATTTGATTCAAAGTTGAGACATATTCAGGAGGGGATTTGCCCATGTGCTACTTCATAAAATAAGCAGATGTACCAAGGAAACGTCCATGACACTGGTTTACAGACATTCCTAGATGACAGGACACCCGGACCCAGTACTCCTCTTGGGTAGACACCCCACCATAATGGACATAACGCCTGGTCCCATCAGTGTCCGCTATAGCGAGGTTTCACTGGACTAGAAAAGATCCTAAAGATGTAACAAAAAAGTTATACACACATACTACCCATTAGATTAACACTGGATATTTTTTGGGGTATAGTAAAAAGGAAACATGCTCAGAGTGCTTCAGTTAACAAAAAATCTGAAATAACTAAATTCTTGCATTACTTGTTTTGGCTTGCCCAGCTGCCCAAAATAAACCAAATCACAAACACACTGCGGAGAACAGCTTAAACTCAAGTTTCCTAAAATCACAAACACATTTAGTTTTTATGTCTCTGCAAGTTGGACCCTGAACAACAAGACATGGGCTCAATGTAAATCAAAATATTTCATGTTTTTACCAGTTTTCAGACAAAGAGACACATATAATACACAATCTGTTGGTTCCTTGGACAGGAAATGTTTTCATTAATTTTAAAAACTGATCATATAACAATATGGCTGAATTTGACCAGCTTTGAATCCAAACCTGCTGATGTGGACTGGAATCCTTGCTTCTGATTTGCATGAGTCAGGATAACAGTAGTTTGAGGTTCACTGTGGGTTGATATTGGTTGTGTAGTTGGATGTTTTTCAGCTGCAGTAATCTCTTTTGTAGCAGTGACTAGTTGAAACAGCTGGAAGAGAGAGAGTTCCCCGCTGCCTAACAGTAAGGTGGTATTGTTGTCCTTAGTTGTTGCAGAGTCCCAACACATTATACATAGAACACATGCTTGTACATGATACATTTAATTGTTAGTTGACAAGTCTTGGATTTATCCTACCCGTCCGCACAATTATAGGACCATATAGGTCGATTATGAAAGCTACAAAATATGATCTGTGAGAGCGTTTTTGCTTGTGACAAACGATCTGTTGGAGTGTATTCCGCAGAGACTAACTACCAACAGCACGTGCGCGCACCCTCCCAGAGGAGCTGACAAATAGGCATGCGTGAGGTTTCGCTCTGTTTAGCCAAACAAAACACAAATTCTGCAGCAATATGTGTCATTTTAATATAACGGATAGCTTTAAAACATAAAGATATGGACACATGCACACACTGTAAAGATGAATATTTCACGTTAAAAAACAGAACGGTTAAGGTTATGGTGGCAGATAGGGGTCGCATACGGAATATAGGATCATTTTTACAGATCACAAAATTGACCAATGCAGTCGTATTTGACGTGAGGTCGAGCTCGATTGATCAGTGCCTGAGCTAAAATTTCTGGTCACCATCAGAAGTTTAAAAACCAGAGTCAAAATAATGAAGAGGAAAAGACAAAAAAACTGACCTTTTTAATTATTTTATTGTTGCAACTTGAATATAACTGTCTTTCTCGTGAACAGAGCTGGCTAAGAAGGAACAGGAGGAGAAGGAGAGCGGAGAGATGAATGTCAGCTCAGACAGCCAGTCTCAAGCCTCACCTGGACACAGTGTCCCAGATGGACAAAACACGGATCAGTCCCAGGATCCTGATGGCTCTCAGTCAGCTGAACAGCATGACAACAAATCACCAGACCACATACCTGAAGATCACATGACCTGCAACGGTACGAGCAGAGCACCCTGTCTAAAGTTTGCAAACTCTTTTTCTGGACTAGCTCATCTGTTGCTGTGGTAACTGTTGCAGGGGCGGAGGAGGAAGAAGAGGAGGATGAGGAGGAGGAGGAAGAGGACGACAAAGTGCCTGAAAATGCCTGACGACAAACTGCAAAGTCCCTTGTTTTTGACTGTGGCAGATCACCATGGCAACAGGTGGCTGGTTGCAGTAACAACGAGGGTTCAGACTCTTCTGTGCAGCTGACTCAGTGGCCCTCAAAGGGTCTCCTGACTTTATGTTTACAAGTGACTGTGGAAATATCATATTCAAAGTGACAACTTTTCATCAGATTCCTGCTTCTTAGCAGCTTCTTAGTTCCTGCATCGTGGTACAGTAGGATTTTATTTCAAACTCAGAGGAACACTGGCTGCAAAACCAAAGAGTGTGTAACGGCAGGAGAATTCTCTTATATGATCACAGCAGGAAAAATGTTGTTGTATCAGGACAAATGAAGCTGTTAAGAAGCTGTTGTAGAGGTTCAATGAATACATCGACGGGTGTGTTGGTCATTATACACCTCTTACAATATATCACGAGGATAAGTAGCTGCTGCTCTGTTCTTTGTTCCAGCTTCAGGTTTGAAGACACATCGTCCACACCTTCGATCTGTTATCAGGGTCAAACACAATTACACTGAAAACAGTTGAGATGCTGGACACAGTTGTATATAAGATAGAACACAAAGGTTGCTGAATTGAATAAATGAATGTAATTAAGAACACACATTATGTTGTATAAAAGTCCAGCATGAAGGATTTTATTGACATGTGGCTCAAATTGCAAATGATATCCAAACACAAAAGGCCAACTCTGTATCCACTGTGTGGTTCGTCCCACCCTAGCAACAGTATAACATTGTAAAAGTATTGATCTGCGCCAGAATGATGAAGAAGAAATATGCCAGATGACATAAACAACATTTTCCACAACATGTGAGAAATTCTTGCATTGACGTCAATAGCATTTTGGCAAAACAGGTGAAAACCCCGCCCCCTCTCAGCTCTACAGCTCAGGTATATGAAACCATAAAAAAACAACATTCTTAGTTTAAACAGAAAGTTGCACTTTATGTGAGGAAATCTTTTGTTGTTTAACTGACGTTTAATGACAGATTGTTTTAGTCTGTCCAAAATGATTAAATCAGTTGCTTTTTTTGTGCATACAAATTATATCAGATGGGACAGTTTTGCAGTCTTTCATCCCTCTTTCTCTTAAAATGTTTACAAAAAAGGTTAAATCATGATCCTACCGCTCCATTTTAAACAAACATACTGTAGCTGGAAGTTTGCTGCTTCTTCTTCTATGGTCGTTTTTGGTATTTCAGATTGTTCTGCGCATGTCAAAATGAGCTAACCTAATCAACGTGTGTCGCATGTTAATGCTTGTCATAATCGGATAGATGTGTTCAGGGCAGAGGTCAAAAGTAGGAGTCAAAAGTAAAAATCCAGTCCAGCAGCTGTTCCAACCATCACTAAACCAGCTGAATTCAATTAGCACAGCTTCTTTACCAGGTAGATGAGCTAGTTGGTGAAAACACCTGTTCTAGATAAACAGGCAGATCCATAAACATGGCAGGATTTTTACTTTCGACTCCTACTTTTGACACCTCTGGTTCAGGGCCCATGTACGCGGTCAAATTCTAATCCAAACAATGACCAGATTAAAGACATTTTGCACATGGAAACGCGGCTACTGTTTCTGACCTAAATATTAGAGAGTTATTTAAGTTATTTATTTTTGTGGTCAGATATGAGCTGCTTCCAATTGGTGCTCAAGTCCCATTTAGCACATGTAACTCTTAACATTAGAAGAAGGATTTACGAGCTAAACGGTTAAAAGTTTTGGATGTTTTCTTCTTCAGTTAAAAAAAGACAAATCGACGTTGCTGTGAGCAAAGAACATGAATGTTGGAAGAGATAAAGTATTTGCCGGCAGCAAGACTTTACAAATCTGGGATTTTTACTCAACTCCCACAAATGTTTATTAATATCAATGTCTTAAGGTCACATTCGTCTTTCACTCCTTCTATAATTCTTTGGCTAGAGTCCAGCACTCTTCATCACAACTCAAATTTAATTCAGTAAGAAATTCAGCTCTAAATTTTACAATGGAACTCTTTATTTCAGACATTTCAAATCAAAGCTGAAGCACGATTAGCATGTTTGAACCGAGCAGCAGCACTGAATCAGCGTGGATTTCCTTATCTGTGACCACTTCACTGAGAGTTTTTTTTTAACAACAGGGATTATCTTTTTGTACTTTAGTACTATATATCTACAAGACAACATAATATAACACTAACAAATGTCATTGTATAAACTGTAGAGATGAGCGTTTCAGGTTCAGTGGAAGTTCTGTCTTCTGAAAATAGCCAGATTATTCCTTTAAATCAACCAGAACTCAGAGAGTTTCTCTGTTATGTTACTGTTGCATCTCCAGTCTGTAAATGGAGATGTACCCGCCACAGTATCACCATGGTGATGAGGGCAACACAACTTTCTATAGCAATGGCCAAAAAGCCAAAGTGTGGTACTGAAATGGCTAACAGTGAAAACTCTTTAGATCCTCTGAGCACTGTGTTTGTTAATGCAACGTGTGCTATAGTCATTGTGTAATATTTGGCTTTGTGTCTTACTGAATGTGTTAATGTGTGTTTGAGGGAGAGAGAGGAAGACTTTGTTCACTGTGTGCTGTACAGCAGTTTACTGTATTAAACGTTCTGAAGTCCACTCTTCTGCTGTGATCATTCAATTCAAATTGATTTCTTGCCTATAATAATAACCAGGGGTGCACATAAGTGATCCGCAGGTCCGCACACACTGTCAAAATATAAAATGCGCACCAGATGAAAAGTTGCAACACGCGTTTGCGTACTTAACATTGGTTTGGCTGAGCTGCGTGAATTTTTAGGTTAATCAGAGGCGGTTCATTGTCAAATAAATGAAGAATCCCGTTGACTTCTTTTGTTTGACTGATATGTTTCTCAGCCAGAGCGCCGAAGTTCCAGCTGATCAGCTGATGCTGCGTCTCTCTCTGTCTCTGTGTATCAGTTTGCCAGTGTGACGGATTTTCAGTCAGTCAGATCAGTGCAGCTGACTGCAGGATTCTGCATCGCGTCAAAACTGAAAAAATTCACTGAATAAGACAAATAGACCATCGTGGCACAGACGTGTAGAACTACCTTTTTGTGCTATAAAATACAGAAAACCACCTGTTTTAATCAACAGTATCAGCGTATTTGTCTGTGATCCGCGCCATTTTGAATGCACGCAAAGCACTATGGGATATGCAGTCAATGCCCCATAACTGTCCAGTGTATCTTTTTATCTGACTGCATCACATTACAAACATCCTCATCATTTCAAAACCAAAAACAGTTACAGTAAATGACAGAAGCTCCAACAGCTGACTAATAAATTTCAACACCAAACTGTTAAATGTAGATTAAAGTGAACAATCAAACCTGTAAACAATCCAACCTGAACTCTGAAGGTTTTTTTTTTTACCAGTATTTTAATATTTTACTGGTTTCTCTTGATTTTTTCAACAATTAAATGATATTTATTGAAACAAATATAGAGCCAGGTAAAGTAAACAGACTGAATTTGAAGCTTGATGAAACCAAAAACAAAGCAGAGCTCGGAAGAGACACAGCGAGACACATTTAAAAATGTGAGGACCAAGCAACAACCCTAGGTTCTCTTCTGAGAACCAGGCCAAAAATATTATGTGCACCCCTGATAATAACAGTAATACTTTGAGGGTTCAGTAATAAGTTTCTGTTATCTTCAAAACGCTCTGCCAAAAGGCAAAAAGTGGAAAATAGTTTTTCCCTCATTGAACATGAACAGTGAATGACTCCAGGAAGAAACCTGCAGCAGGATCGAGCTCAGGATGAGCGGCCTTCTGACTTCACTGGTGTCTGAGAGGAAAGAGACAGAGACAAACACAAGATAATTCATCTGGAAAGACAAAAATTCAAAGTTAATGGTAGCAATATTAAACATGGAGAAGACAGCAGAGGAAAGAAGTGCGGTCAGTATATCCTAGGGTGACCAGACGTCCTACTTTACCCGGACATGTCCTCTTTTTGACTCCCAAAAAACATCCGGGCGGACTTTCAAAATTTCTCCGAAATATCCGGGATTTTAGTCTAACCTTCAGAAGCTAGCGTTAGGCTCCTCCTTCTTTACATGTTATTCACTCCATCACTGGTCAGACACCATGTCAATAAGCAGGCGTAGTAAAAATGATAACAGTAGTTGGCAGCGAGGGAAGAATGTCGCCTGATCTCAAACATGCCGAAATGCAAAGTAAGTTTTCGAAGGAGCTAAAAAATATATCAGTTTCTGGTCGTCATCCATCCGAGACAGAATGCATGACATGTAAAGCTGGCACTTACGTGTCAGTGTCCAACAAAAGGTGCTGGCGATTTAGAAAACCATCGAGCTCCAGCCAGACACCTTACCGTAAACCTTAATGTATGTTATTTTGAAGATTAATATTGTTATCGGTAATTTTTGTGGCTTTTGAGGAATGGCCTGCATTGGGAAATGTCTACAAAAACATTTGTTATTAATGTTAACCTGTTTCATGTCATTTTTGCACTAAAGAGTGTTAATGCAGCCTATTACAATTCAAATGTAATGTTACCTAAAAGAAAAACAATCCTTTTGTCATTTTGCTCTCAATTCAGGTGTCCTACTTTTTTAAAACCGTAATATGGTCACCCTAGTATATCCTCCAGCAGTTTAAAGCAGCGTATCTAAAGGGATGGAGCAATATAACTTAAACTAACCCCGACTATAAGCCCAGAGAAGATAAAACAAAAACAGAAAGGGTAGATTTAAACTTAGTCTTAAAGCAGTACTAAATAACTTTTCTGCAGCCGTGTCTCAGACGGCCATTGCTGGAACCGGTGTTCTGTAGAAATATGCTACAATTTTATTGTTTATTTTTTTGTTTCTATATTTTTCCATAATATACTTTACCTGTCAAATAAATTCTCCCAGGACAGGAACACTAACATTTGATGTCATTTTTACTTTCTTTGTATTGTTAGAGCGACAGGCAAATGTTTGGACACAACAAAGGCCGATAAGGACCCAATAAGTACCCAGAGGGCTTTTATATAGAAAATACTAGGGAAGGATCATAGAAATATGCATAAATAATTAACAGGACACACTCACCATAAACAAGAATACTGTATAAACATCCAATGGCATGTCATTATGAAATTAATTCGCACCATACCGGCATTTTTCATCAGGCAGCATAAATCATCAGAACACCACTTCCAGCTGCAACCCGAATTACTGAATTTGTCAATTGTGAAGCCATTAGAGGCGTCCAGAGTGTCTAATATGAAGCTGAACATGTTTTTCAGTGAGCATCCACTTAGACAAGTTTCAAAACAGTAGCTTAAAGTTTTAAAAGCTATTTAGCACTGTTTTAAAAGTAGATGAGGTTTCTGCCTCAACTGTAAATTTAGGCGGGAACAGGAAGTCAAAGAAGAGATGCTGAAATGAGAGATATATGATCTCTCCTTGTACTGAACAGTAACATAATTTCCTTGAAGGATAAAGGCTGTGGGTTCGACTCTAACCTGAAATTTTTCTGAACTGTTGTTTCACTTCATTCCACTTGGTTTCTTCAGGTTTGTTGGTTTCCTCCGAAACACCAAAATCATGTATTTTATGTTGAATGACAACACTAAATTGGTCTTAGGTGGAAGTGTTTGAGTCAAGTCAGATATTTTGAAAACTATGTTTTAATGGTCATTTGAGGTTAGTCTTTGATTTTGTGTGCTGTTTAAAATCACAAGCTAAACCACAATACACACAATAAAATGATATGTTCATCCATTTACACACAGTACATTGGATGCACACTGATGAGTAAATCCAGAGCAGACGGGGTACAGAGTCTGGACCAAGAACACTCTGAAGATTGATCCCCCAAACCTTCAAATGGAAAGCAGCTTCCCTATCAAAGGGCTAAAACTTTTGTGACGTTCATATATGATGTCATGTGATCAAAAAGGACAGGAAGTGACAGAGTTGTTGGAGTTTTAACAGATTTACAACAACATGGAGTTATGTAACATTATTGTGGCTGTGTTATTTACATATTCAAGTGATAAAGCAGAGGGTAAACATGAAAAACATCCCAACTGAGAGCTCCAAACCAGTTTTTTCAAAAACAATAATTTTTACAGCCAGCAGAGGGTGATGTTTATTAACTAATGTTATTTAAATTTGCTGCACTTTAACCACCAGATGGAACTACATTTGAACATACAGTGGTAACAATATTCTTCTATCCAAAAACAGGTCTAAAAAAATATTTTTCCTCATTGATAACTAAATGTTTTTCTTTCCATGCAGTCACTCTCGTCACTCTTAAAAACATGTTTCACTTGGTAAAAACAGGTTTAAAATGTCTTTTTGAGAATTTTAAAGTTTATAAATTAAAGTATGACCTTTGGTTTTATGTGCACAGGGACAAATATGTAGGTATTTTTGTTTTTGGCTGTCTTAAGTGGATACACAATTAAAAAAAAAAAAAATTAAAAAAATTGTAAGTCACTGTGTACCCAGCTTTTGTCATTTATAAATGTACATGACTTCTGATTTGATTTTGAAGCTGAAACAAACAACCAGCCCCAGGTGACATGTTCCAGTACCAGATCTGAGCCCCTCCATGTAAACAAATGAAAACTAATGAAACAAAAGTGTTATTTTTGATGAGTACCAGCTCAGAAAATGCTAAGCTATTAATGTATCACATTAAAATACAGTCATTAAAAAGCTTATATTTATATCTAACACAAACAGACAGGTCAAACTCCTGACCATGACTGAAGGGGGCAGTCTTTGATGTGATGATGGGTTGTCTTTGCTATTAACAGCATCACTTACATAATTTCTTCCTTCAGTAATGGAAAACAATTTTTGGAAATAAAATTTGCACCTTTTGGTGCTAGCAGGTCCTATGGAGACTTCACCATTGGTGCTTAAGTCTGAGAGCCATGCACAACACATAGTCTGCATACCAACAGATCAGATAACATCATTTTAAAACTTGACGAAATCGGTAACAACTTAATAATTTCTCAGCATAAGATGACCCTTTCTGACCCCAGTGGGTCGAGGCAGAAGGCTCACCCTGACCTCGGTTCTGCAGAAGTTTACTGCCTGTCAGAAAGGACTTGTTCCTCTCCACTTAGTGATAAATGACATATCACAATCTGCTGGTTTCTTTAGACAGGACATTTTTTTACTAATTGGCATTTAATGACTTACTGTATCTGATCACTATTTATAATTACCATGTTTTTATGTAACTAACTTTGAATCTGGACTGTTGATGTGAAATGGACTTGTTTCTCTATAGTGCCTTGAAAGGATTTTTACTATGAACTGGCACTCTATCAATAAAACTGAACTGAGTTCAGTCTTAGTTTGAAACTCTGTCATGAGAGGTGGTGGGCAAAATGAGTTTTTGATGGAATTCCAAGTCTTTATTTCAATCTGTAAATATTTAATTTCACAATCTCTTCTGAGTACCTCTAATGGGATGTGTGGTTCTTGTTCAGTACTTTGAGAACCATGGCGCTCAATGACAGACTCAGCAAAATGCAAACATCATCTGTGAAAGAGTGAGTTACATTTTCTGAGTGAAACCTGTGTATTCTGGCCAAACTCAATAGAATTAGGAAAATAAATCTTACGGACAAATTTGCAAGCAAACAAACCGTGTCAGCAGCTGAACAAGGCTTCTGCTTTGCCAACTCAATCCAAGCAAGTGGCATAGGCCAATCAAAGGCTGATACCCCCATCAACATTTTAAATCCTTTGATTTATTTAGTGTGTTTTGGCGCATTTCCACCTGATCATTAACTTGCATTATTGATTACAGAGAGCATTTCTGTTAACTACAGCAGCAAACAGAGGTCGCCACATCAGTTTGGATGAAGACCATTTACATACCACATAAGATGCTGTGGAGAAAACAAAATGGATGTAAAGCCCAGACATAAGAAGACAGTTGAAGTAGTCAGATTGCCAACGTCATAGTAATGAATACAGCAGCAAGCTGGTGACACTGTTTCAGTTGCTCCTGTTTGTGTTGGTTTACACGGTTGTTTACACAGTCATAACAAAGGTTTCTCGTATTGTCAGCTCAATGTTTGTTGAGTGAAACCACAGACAGATGTGTTATAACTCATTGTTCTGGCAGTGGCAAACCTATCACAAAGATGGATGGCTGGAATTTTTTGAACAACTTCCCTGTCTGTCTTGACCGTGACTAGCCTCACCCTTATCTGTACAGTGAGTCTGGTAGCTGTTATACTGCTTGCGTCTGACCCCTGCCTGAATAACTATCATTCTTTGATTGGTAATTGGGTTGTTATCTACAGCAGACTACCTGTGCACCAAACCCTGGCCGATAAAGAACTTGGATTTTGTGACACTCAGGGGCGGCTTCAAGGGGGAGGTAGGAGGGGCCGCGGCCACTCTGCTACATTTCTTGGCCACCCCACTAGTCAGTCGTGTCATAAAATGCGTTGAACCGATATCTTATGTTAGATAACTGAACGCAAAGCCCTTGAAGGAAGCAACTGCCCCTCCCCAAAAACGACTATTGTCCAATTACACATCATAGCAACCGTTACTATGTGAGTAGTTCTGACAAACATTGACTCCAAGCAAGACATTGAAGCAGTGCACCCATGTTATTTGTCAATTGGACACTAGATATCCCGATAGATTGTCTGGAGGATTTGTGATCTTTCCATTCCCAAAGCTAAAGACACAATAGCTACGTTTACATGGGCACATTTAATCGGAATAAACGCCCAATCGGAAAAAAAATACGTCATGTAAACATGTCAATCAGAATGTTTTGATCCGATGCAGCCTGATCAGAATTAAATTTCCTTCCGATCGAGAGGGGTGGTTTTGTCCGATCTTCATTCGGATAGACGTGCATGTACACACCCATTTGGAAAGAAAGGGTGAAAAAAAGCCCACTGCGCTTGCGTACAACTTCAGCGTGACGTCTTTCCGCTTTCGCAGACCCAAGTAGAAAACATAGCGGGAAGTAAACAGAAGTGGTCTGCTGGTGCAGTCATCCTGTCATCCTGCTCTCCTCTCCTGTGGTGGAGGAGCAGTAGCAATATGTATTCAGCCGCTAGCTTGGTTAATGCGACCAGTAAAAACCCAAACATAACGGTAATCACCCGCAGAAGGTCCATATTGGGGAAAACGTGAGTCAGCTCGAGCACACGATGGGGCGGGAAAGTCGTGCAGAAAGGACGGAGTTTGTTTACTTTTTTTTCTTCTCCCGGAAAGACAACTCGCTGTGCGCATGCTCAACTCATTTAACCTGATTGAGTGCTTGGTGCATGTGTACTCATGGCATGATCAGATCATTTCAGTTAGTGTCCATGTAAACAGGGATTTGGGAATTCAGATCGACCAAGATTTTAATCAGATTGTATAACAGAATTCCCAAAATTCAGTTATGGCTTTTACTTTTGGTGTGCCCCCCCAAAAAAACATTTAGTGGCCCCTTCTGCCCCAGGCGCCACTGGTGTCAGTCTTGTGATATCAAACTAAATTAATTTACTAGAGAGCAAATAACTCCTTTTCTCTCTGTGTCACCACCCAGGATCCCCTCAGCCCTTAAACTCTCCTGGCAAACCTGCCAAACATCTCCTACAACTCTCTCCTGGAATCTCACCCCACAGTGCTCTTCCTGGTACATCCTCGAAATCCTCCATGACATCATCTTCTCTGAATCTGAAAAAAAAAATCTGGTAAAATAGATTTTTCCTTCTTGTCACACTTGTCAACTAATTTGCATAATCCATAATAACATGTTGGAAAACAGCATTTTGTCTTGAGGTACAGTTTTTGGGTCGAGCCAGTCACAGAATGTTACACCTCCTTTGTTACTGAGCGACATGAGGGCAGGAATTTTGGAATTAAGTTATGAGAAACTGTTGATGTACTGCTGACTGATGTGCCAGACAAAAAGAGCTTCAACCTTCAGAAGTTTATCAGACTCTCAGAGAACTGGACACCTGCTGGTAATTTTCTCCCTTATGAACAAAGTGTCAGTCGTCTTGTTGTCACTCATTATGTCTGTGCTTTTATTTGGGCTCACGGCGTGACTAACATCATCAAACTGAGACGAAGGGAGAGGAACTGCCCTCACTGTTAATGATGATAACTGGAGTATGAATACACTCATTGAGTTTGGAGTGAAAGGGTTGGGGGTTGTTACGAGGGTTTGTTTGTTTTTACTGACAATTAAGAGGAGCAGGCGCACAGAAATCCCATATTTCAATGGTCCTCGTGAAAAATGTTTTTTTATTATGCAAAGGAACCACATCAACATCTTACTGCAAAGTATGAACCATGAAAGATTAATAACAAACATCTGTACAAACAGCCTCCCTTCATCTGCCTGCTCTGAATTTTATTTTTACTGACATGTTTTTAGTTGGCAGAACTAGGGAATAAACACAAATACCGTTTTAAAATGGAAGATGATTTGTAATCGCTCAAACGAGGGCTGCAAAGTAAACCTCGCAATGCAGAAAGATAGACATCTGTTTAAGTTGACTTTGAATCACCCATCCAAGCACTACAGTTGAAGAACCACCTTCTATACCTTACTCAGGTATATTTACATCAAAGTTTGTGCACTGTTCCCCCACAATAATAATGTTTTAGATTTTTCTTTGTACAAGTTTGTGCTTGTGAAAATTCTGCAAAAATAACTTGTTGATGTCTAAGAAAAAATATTCTGTCCTACGAAAACTCTGCCTTTAAACTCCTTGAAATGTTCGAACGTGATCTTAAATCATTTACAGTACTTACATCACCATATCAAAAAATAATGAAATACCAGGCAAAAGGCGAGTAAAAGAAAGGAATGATCTGTTGTTTTGCTCAACCCTAATGAACTAGTTTATAAGGTCAAAGCTGAAAAAAAAAATCCAGAGAAAAACCTTTAAACTAAGGTCATTGGTTACGTACTGTAACCCCAGATTCTGAGTATAGGCGCAGTCCTTTAAGGCTAGCCGATACGAAACAGAACCTCTAACACTGAAAAATGTCTTGGTTTAATCTTGAAAAATATTGTTGTGGATGATTTTACATAGTTTAGAAAGACATAATCAATCTGTTAAGACTCCGAATGTGTGTTTGAATAACCTTTACAGACTTCCACATCAAATTTTAGTTCAGTATCTGTAAATAGAGTTTTAGCCAGATTTCGCAAGATTTTGATCAAAATCCAATAGCCATCTTTTTTAGAAAACCGTGTACTTGCCTTCACCCTTCGATGGATTGGCAATACAAAGTGCTGAAGATGTAAAACACTTCAATGTGCACACATAAACCCCCAAATGAAGCTACAAGCATTATAAATAACAAAATGCACTCATTTTGGTAAGAAGCTTATATTTACAGGTAACTAGTGCATTCCACCATCTCAGTCATCATTTTACCACCATAAAACCTCCTCTAGTAGATTTAGCATTAAACATTTACTTACAATGCTGAAGCAGCAGAAAACTCATGTTCTGTTTAAAAATAGAAATCTGTATTTTTTTTTAAACATTTTGCACAGATATGCGCTGAGAACATCAGTTGAAATTGAGTGAGTGATAAATAATACAGCTCAAAATGTACGTTCATGACACTCAGTAATTTTAGCATGAAAAGTTGAAGATGTGTTGGCGTTACAGTTGTATTTTCTTTTAGCATAAAAGACACCCAAATTGTGTAAATCCATTCATGCTGACATCTATGAGGGACGTTGTTGTTAATGGTATTTTTTCTGACGTTTTTACTCTCATAAATTTTCAGCTGTTGATAAAATACCATGTGAACATGACTTTGACATTTTAGTAAATGGATGAATATATTTTAGTTCACGTTGAGGAGATGTTTTGGTTCAGTCTGAGGTGCTCAGCTGTAACATGGTCTTCTTCATGGTCAGACATATTGATTATGAATTTAACCTGTGTGCTGCAGGTTGATTGAACGTCATCAGGAGACGCTCTGAATCCGATGAAGCTCCTGAAAGGATGTTGTCAAACGGAGAATAGCATAATAAGCTAGTTCATGCAATCATAACATGTTAGCATGCACAACTTAAGCAGATCTGATGTTACAATTTGAGTTTAGTTTGGAGCCATAAGAACAATGAAACATGTCTGTCTTCAGGGAGAATACTGCTGCTGCTGCTTATCATCTCCACCTGTGAGCTGAATGTTAATGTATAGCAGTTTGGTGTTGAGCTCCTGTGTGTGTGTCATTCCTCTGTTCACCAAGTTTAGAGGAGAATGAAGTACTTCTTTGGAAGTATATTAAGGATGTGATGGATTCTCTGAAACACTTCATCACCAGTGAAGGAGTATTATGGCCTTTCTGAAAGGCTGTTTGATTGTTCTCGATGACAATAGCTATGTCTTCATGACACTGCACAGCCTTTGTGTCATTAATATGCTGCCTGCTCATTTGCATTACACACCAAGAAAACAGATGATTTTCTCATAACTGTCTTAAATATTTATTGTTTTTCCTCGTGTGGTCAAGTCCCAGGTGAGATCTAGAGAAAGATTCCATAAATGAGCGGCTAGAATTTGTTTAAGAGTTTCTGTCTTGTAAATTTGATAATCCTCCACGCTAAAATGGACTGTGTAAATGTAATGAAAATGTAAATCAGCTCCCCAGAGAGCATCTTCATTCTTTTAATAGTTCATCTTGTTTGTTTGTGTGCAGCGGAGAGAAAATAACGAAGCAGAGATATTTTGGTTTCCTAAATAAGATGGTGAGTTTTCAAATCCACTGCATGTGTAATTGATTTTTTACATTTTAGATTATTGCTTTAAATGAGTTATTTTATCACTTCTTCATTTTTGCTCTGGATTCTACAAATCTTAACATGTTTACTGTAAATGTAGCAGTAAGAGGAATTGTACTGTGATGATTTTTAAGCAATGTTTGGTAAATTGGTGGGTATAATAATTCATGATGCTGAAATTAAACATTGTATTACAGGGAACATGTCTGCATCATATTAGATGGTAAGAAACTCTATTTTTTTATCTTCTTAAGGAAAGTGGAACAAAGGGGCTCAGAAAAAAGAGAGTTTCTGTTCTGCTGAACTATAAAATAAAATAATGAGGTCTCCTTCTGTGTTTTATGAGGAGCCCTGCCACTGCAGGAAGATGATAACATGGACTGTATGTTTGCTTCTTCTTTAGGTGGATGTGTTAGTTGTAAGCAGACTGTGTTTTTCTGTCTATGGTAAGGAAAGAATATCAATCCTTTGGGTGAGCAGTGAAGTACAAAGTTTCTCTTTAAAATGTATTTTTTGGTATTTGTTCACACTTTTGAAAGAGGAAATTGAGGTAAAAAAAGGAGAATCACATAGATAATCTGGTTGGGAATCAGACTCACTGCTTGAAGCTATCAAAAAAAGGTTTCTTCAATCAAAAAAATTGATTTTCAAACAAAAAAGCTTCACTTCAATTAAAAAAAGACTTTCAAAGAAAAACAGTGTTCAAATGCATTTGATTTTAGTCTAAATTATAGTCCAAAAACATGCAAGAGGTTAATTGGTGACTCTAAATTTTCCCTGAGTGTGTGTCAGTGGTTGTTTGTCTGTGAGTGGCCCTGCGATGGACTGGCGACCTGTCCAGGGTGTCCACCAGATCCTGTTAACTACAAGGATCTGGTGTCTGAGGGTAGCTTCAGCCCAGGTAACAGGTAATTACAACTGCTGCATTTGTGACCAATGGTAAAACAGGTAAACACAACTCACAGTTTGTTTCTTTGATCTAGTGCTTTTGGAACTCTGAACAGCATGTTGAATGTTCATCCTAAACATCTTTCATCAGATCCCAAAGCATAAAAAAATAATAAATCCCTTTTAAGTTACCCTCCCTAGCTAAGACAGATTTATCTTTGGGTCAGGCTGGTTTCACCATCTCCTGCACTTATTATCAACGCTTTCTAAAATACCAGACCTCTTATCTCCAGCTTTCACAACCACTGCAGCTGCAGATGTGCTCATGGCTTGATATGTAACATCATTTGAGCTGTAAGCAGTTCTTTAGAACCCACATACATTTTAAATATCAGCATAACTTTGTAGCTACGCTGAGACAAGTGAAGGCATCTGAACATGTGTTATTATAATGGTGTGTTTGTAATTTTCCACTGACTGGCCTCTGGACTGATGAGCTCTAACAGTTGATGTGCTGTGTGTGTGTTAACCTTTCAGAAACAACCCAACATGGTGGAATCCCTCATGTAGTCTAATCTTAAACAACACAGCTCAGTGAATGTGAAGATGACCTGTGGTGGACTTTTGATCAGTTCTTATGAGATGAGGCTGTTAATGAAAGAGGCCATTTCATACAAATGTCAGGACTTTGTGGTTATTTCTTAAGTATTAACCAGTAATATGAAACATTTTATATCTAAAAAACGCCAGGAAACACTGATTAATAGACCTTTCAACCTGTCTGCATGAAAATTCGTGTGGTTCCGTCTCCTTCCATCAGGCCTCGAGCAGCAGCTTGTTCATATTCATTATTCAAATTTGCTGGACTCAGATTGGCTAACAAACTAGCCTATGAGAGCAAGGTATACTGTTTCCTGCCCCGCTGCACATGGTAACATCAGACATCATGTCTTCCTGTTTGCTACATCTTATGCTAACAGCTTTTAGCCAGCAGCATGCTAGGCGTGGTTTCAACTGCAGGAGCTGCCAAAAACTATTGAACAAAGGAGTTGTGATGAAACAGATACAGGCTGTTCGGACTCGAGAGAACTCGGGTGTTATCACCACCTGCGTAGTTTGAGAGATTAAAACTGAAAGAGAAGTTGTTGACATGTTTTCACACCCACTATGAAGGTAAGAACACCTGTGGAATCTAAAATATTCTACGGAAACCTCAGAAAAACCGTTTTTAATGGATTGGCCTCTTTAAGTGTTTGAAACATCTGATTAAACACTTTATTAAAACAGAGGCATCACCACTGCAGAAAAAAAAATATCTTCATACTGTGGACACATTTGTATGTTATATAGTTTTACAGTAGCTGTCTAAAAGATAATAGAAATGTGGTCACTAACAGCGATCAGGAGTTGAGTTGGATCAGGTAATAAGGCTGTATTCACACCTGATAGTCCGGTGGACTCAGTTTGATTGGGGACCAAAATTTTAGTTTTTTTAATTTTAGTTCGTGCAGTTTGGATTCACACTGCACATTATTAAACTGACTAAATAAGCTTAGCAGCAGGTTTACATCCCCGCCTGTGGTGGCGCTGTGGAGTTTCTGCACTACTTTTTTATTGTTGTTACTGCACTTCCTGGTGCAGCCACGGGAGAGTGAAATGTAATCAACTGGAGTAGCAGCAGATTCTGGTGGTTTTGGGATTGATCTTGGTGTTTGGTAAATGTACCAGATCAATATTCTGCAGTTATGTTCTCAGGATGAGCAGATAACGAAGCAGAGAACTACACGAGGTGGCTGAGACGGCTGCACAGTATAGTCCACTTCCTGCTTTTCGTGCGGTCTCTGGACGGTTGTGTTCACACATGCAATTGAACTGCACCAGAAAAATGCTTTGATCAGGATCTGATGAGATACTTAAGATCAGCTTCAGACATCTCAATTAATTATATTCTTCCAGATCATGATTATCACTATTGTGAAACCATTTTTAAAATTTGCCTTGGTGATGAATCAACATGAGAACAAGTGTTTAGAAAAATGCTGTTTAAAGTAACGCATGCAACGTGGTTGGATTTTCAGTTTCAGAATAATCTAATTCATTTCAATTTCCAATACTACAACGCTGTTATTGTTTGTCATAAAATGCAGTTTGTTTAGTATGAATTAGTAAAATCAGCTGCTTAATGGGGCTACACGGTGGAGCAGTGAGAAGGTCCTGGGTTCGGATTTGGGCTGGGACCTTTCTGCATGGAGTTTGCATGTTCTCCCCGTGCATATGTGGTTTCTCTGGGGACTCTGGCTTCCTTCCTTCCTTCCTTCCTTCCTTCCTTCCTTCCTTCCTTCCTTCCTTCCTTCCTTCCTTCCTTCCTTCCTTCCTTCCTTCCTTCCTTCCTTCCTTCCTTCCTTCCTTCCTTCCTTCCTTCCAAACCTATCCAAAAACATGCAAGAGGTTAATTGGCAACTCTAAATTGTCCCTAGGTGTGAGTGTGTGTGTGAATGAATGTTTGTCTGTGTGTGGCCCTATAGACTGGCGCCTTGTCCAGGGTGTCCCCTGGCTCTCGCCCAAAGGCCGGTGGAGATACATACCAGCTCCCTGTGAACCCAGAAAAGGAAGAAGCAGGTTTAGAAAATTGCTTACTGTCAACGCACTGCTGGCTACACACATGAGCACATATACAGTAGGTGCAGAGAGGCTGGGTGGGTTATGAATAGGGATGAGTCACATGTTTCATGGTAGCTAATCCGAGCCATCAGAAAGGACACATGCGTACCCCGCACAAACTTTTAACAGATTTTGCGAAACGGCAGAAATGGCGTGGCTGGAGCAGTCCAAAGGAACTAAATGGTAAATGGCGTGTACTTGTATAGCGCTTTACTCAGGTCCTACGACCGCCAAAGCGCTTCACACTACAGTATGTCATTCACACATTTGGTGGTGATGAACTACACACATGTTGTAGCCACAGCTGTCCTGGAACACACACTGACAGGGGTGAGGCTGCCAGACGCTAGGGCCACCGGACCCTCTGACCACCACCAAACAGATGTCTTGCCCAAGGACACAACGGCCAGGCGATCTTTTTTCGAGCCTGCGACCTTCCGGTTACCGGACGACCCACTCTACCGCCTGAGCCACGGCCGGAACGTTGTCCTTTTTAAGATAGAAGCACTACTTCTTCGGCTGTCTGTATATTTGCAACAAATATGGGAAGTTATTTACAATTACTTGTTTGTTTTACTCATTTCTACTGACTTGTATAGGCCTTCTAAAAAAATTCAAATTCTCTTATGTATTACCACTTTTTGTTAGTAACACAGTCAGTTACTTTCTCTAGTTACTTTTTTGTAGCGTAATTCAGTTACTTCAATTACTTTAGGAACAAGTAGTAACTATAACTAATTACGTTTTTAAAGTAACATTCCCAACACGTGAAATGAGTCACAGTCACCAGATTCCTCAACAATAAGATAAAATAAAGAGATATTGATAAGTAGACAGACTGTTATTGTGCTGTGGAGTCTGACATCACACCAGCTGAATCATGTAAACATTGTGTGAGTTTCTCAGCAGCGGACTCAGTGTAAGAAACTCAGATCTGCTGCTGTCATCCAGTCACCAGACAGACCCGATGTCCACTGACTAGAATAGGAGCGCAGACTGGTACAGAGTGATACAGCTGCTTCCTGTTGCTGTCAGTCTTCCAGATGTTTGCAGCTTACCTGCTGTCATTTTTCCAGAAATTGTGAACAATTGCAGCACATCCTCAAAATAATCTACTATTAATGACTATAATGAGCTTCTAATTCATGAGCTTAATTCAAGACGAGGTGAGTGACTGATTAAAACTATAATGATGATGAGGCTGTTTTGGTTGTTATACAGTAAGTCTGTTGGCCTGCTGCTTAGAAAGCTGTGAGCTATCACTGTTTACACTTTCTTTACTTTTCTTGCATCTTAAATTGCTGAGAGATCACTTGTTAAATATTTGATGCTGTTTTCAGCACGTTTCCTTTCATGCAGACTCTCCGCCCACGCTCGCTGTCTTGATGAGAAAGTTCGACGGAGGGGACCTGTCTCAATTAAAGTTTTTACACATCCTCCCAACCGCAGAGTTACACAGCCAGAGCTCCCCTTCTTCAATGAATCCTCACTTTGATCAGGAGTAATTATTTGCACTCTCGCCTGTTCTCCATCTGGGTGGGTGGGTGTATTTCTATTAGTGAAAAGGAAAACTGTATGTTGAACTCAACCCAAACTGAGGTTACATCACTGTTTGAGAAAACCTTCACAGTAATAACTTATTTTTCACTTTGAAAATTTTTAATTATAGAGGCTGTTTTATTACACAGTGAAGATGTGCACCATCAGCTGAGATTTTACCTGCATGAACCCCAACAAAGAAACGGACAAAGAGTTCATTAAATGAGAAGAACAAAGTTGTTTTATAAGGAAACACAATCTGATCTTAGTGGGAAGTTAACGTAAACAGTCTTTTTTTTTTTTTTAATTATTTTTACACGTTCGTAGCTGTTTTTCCTTCCTTTGTTCTGCCACTTCCAGCTTTTCTTTCAGGGCAGCAGCTGGAGCTGACGCCGCCTGCCCTCTCACAGCTGAGGGGAGATCTTTTATGTATTAGCTGCTTAAACTGCTGTGTAATTTGCTCAAAATAACAATGTGTCTGTTCTGTCAGTGTTACAGGACATTCAGCAGATTTCTCACTCAGCACATTCTTGTTTTAAAAGATAAGACTGGAATTTATTTTCATGTTTTAAACATTTTTATCAGTAAATCCCAGAACAGAGCGACAGTATGGCGAAGTTGTGGAGTTTTGTAGAAACATGTAACCGTAATTCTTATTAACTCCAAGAGGAGAGTGAAAAACTTATTTTATATTAAAGGACACTGCATTTTGTTCTTGTTATCCTGCCAAATAATAAATTTAACTAAATGCCTGTAATTGTTGCTGATGAGAAAACGTTCTGCACTCTTCAGCTCTTCCTTTGGAGATTGATTACTTCAGTCTGCAACATATAAAAACGATTTAAGAGGAGATGTAAATGATTATACAGTAAATGTTAGCTGTGGGTTGTGTGAGTGGCGCTTAATCTAGTTTTCAAGATGAGCTTCTTCCATCCATCAGGATCTGATACCAAACATAAACCCAAACATTCTTTTAAAAGAAAATAAAAATGTTGCTAAAATTAATCGCACATATACTGTAGCTGT
This sequence comes from Pachypanchax playfairii, assembly GCA_006937955.1. Classification (NCBI taxonomy): domain Eukaryota; kingdom Metazoa; phylum Chordata; class Actinopteri; order Cyprinodontiformes; family Aplocheilidae; genus Pachypanchax; species Pachypanchax playfairii. The sequence continues at coordinate 252,521 of SSNP01000257.1, read as the reverse complement.
AATGGTCAGTTGGTTTTATTTGGGTGACAGTTTCTGAACGTTCTGCTTTAGATCATGAAATATTCGCAGGTTGAGACTGAACCTCAATCTCTAACTTCTAGTTATATGAGCAGGTTTTTAAACCAGCACTTGTACAGCAACCCACGTGTCTTCCTAGGGCTTCACTCTTCTAATGCCTCACCCCCTGCCCAAGGTCCTGTCCCAATACCCGCACTTGCGCTCTTGCGCACTTCAAATGCACGTTCCAGATGAGAGGCGCAAGTGTGTAGGGTGTCCCGATTCTCCAAGAGTGGAGAGTCGTGCCCTTGGCTCCACCCCTTTCGAACCCTTGATCCGCACTTCGCCGAAGCCCGACTTCGGTGAAGGACATTACCCACAATGCATTGCTGCGTGTGAATTTTGACGTTAGAAGAAGAAGGTGGAGAAATGGCTGAACCATCCGGACCAAAAAACGTTTTCTCAAGTGTAGACTGCAAATAATCAATATTTTATTTTATTATCTAGATGTGTAATTACAATCCTTTGGTTCCTGCGCTTCATTATCCTCAAAATAAATGTTTGTTGGAGTTTTAAAATCATTTCTAGTATGAAAATAGCGCAAACAGCGACCGGTACTGCCATTTTGGTTGTCATGGAGAAAGAACTCTGTGGCACGTAGTGCTCGCCGTCCCAATACTGCTAATGTGTGCACACTTGTTCACTACGCACTTCGAACCCTTATATGCCCTTCTGCTAAGTGCACTTCATGGAAGACCGTAGGGTGCAGGGTGGGTATTGGGAACAGGGCCCAAGTCTCAGCTGACACCATGCCCCATGATGCTTCGGTTCCAGTTTCAGAGGGATCTGGTTGGACCCACATCTAATGCTCCAACAGTTTTTCTGCTGTTTCGGTTCCTGTCTCTGAGAAGGTCCTGGGTAACACCTCTCCACTAGTTTCTTGTCTTGGGTCAGAGAGGGACCCAGAGAACCCCCTCCTCCCATTCCTATTTATCAGGGGGTCCAAACAAAGACCCTTCTATTAGTTGCTGGATCCAAACTCTCTTTGTTTCCAAATAGAAATCAAACCAATCCAAGTATAATAATGATAAAATTATTATACAGAATCCAACTGCAATTTCAACAGTTGCTGAAGCATAAAGTCAGAATGCAAATCTTCTAAATCTAGGGCTTGAACATAGTTGAAAACAAAACAGTAAGGCTGTTGTGATACAGGGTCTTGGTGGGTTTTTTTTGAAGAACAAAAAGTACATTTAAATTAAAATCTGTGTCCTGCCTGCATTTTTGGCCCATTCACCACTTCATTTTGACAAAGTACCTACTTGCCCTTTCAAAAATCAGTCGAAACCTACAAAAGAAAACATTCAAGATACAGCAAATTCAATGAAAATTAGAATCCAAGATCCAAAAATAAATACAGCAATCTCTGTAAACTGTAAATGGTATGTACCTGTACAGAGGACTCTCAAAGCTCTTACTTCATTCACACACTCGCACATTTGGGGTGATAAACTACATACAGCAGCAACAGCCGTCCTGGGACACACACTGACAGAGGGGAGGTTGCAGGCCCCACCTTGAGTGTCTTACTCAAGGACACAACAGCAAGCTGATATTTTCAGAGGTAGCGGGGATTCAAATCGGTGACCCTCTAACCAGACAACCTGCTCCAGATCCTGAGCTGCTGCTGCATCAAGCACAGTTTTATAACTACATTTATCAGCTGCAAAACACTAAGGAGAACACAGAGCTGTGGGACTGACCAGAAAGAAACTGTGGGCAACTAATATTTAGAGATCTTTATTTTAATTTATAAGCTCATGACTGAGTTTCTCATCTTCTCTGCTGTTTGTAAGAGAAACAGTTTTTACTCTGTCTCAGCCTGATGTCCTCATCATCTTCAGCTGTTTGGATCTAATGATGTCACACCTGTTTGTTAGACCCCTTATTCTCTGTAAAATGATCTTAAAGAGGCCATTTCTCACAAATTTATGGTTATTTTTTAAGTATTAACCTGTAATATGAAACATTTTATATCTAAAAACTTTAGGAAACACTGATTAACCTTTCAATCTATCTGCGTCAAGATTTGGCTGGCTTCATCAGGCCTTGGGCTGCAACTCATTATTAAACATTATGCAAATTTGCTGGACTCTGACTGGCTAACAAACTAGCCTATGAGAGCAAGACATACTGTTTCCTGCCCCGCTGCGCATGGCAACAGCGCACGTAGTCTCTTCCTGTTTGATACGTCTTCATGCTAACAGCTTTTAGCCAGCAGCATGCTAGGCGTGGTTTCAACTGCAGGAACTGATGAATACTAATGAACAAAGGAGTTGTAACGAAACAGATACAGGCCGTTCAAACTCGGGTTTTATCTCCACCTGCGTAGTTTGAGAGATAAAAACTGAAAGAGAAGTTGTTGACCTGTTTTCACACCCACTATGAAGGTAAGAACACCTGTGGAGCTAAAATATTCAACAGAAACCTCAGGGGAAAAAAATTTAATGGAAGGGCTTTAATCAACAACTGTTCCAAATTTCTGATGGTCATCAAATGTTTTTTTTTATTTTGGTTCTCAGCAAGTGCTTCATTTGTTATGCTAAAACCTTCTGAGACCTGAACTCTTACATGGCATTTTTAATTTATCTTTATCAGGCCTTTGTACACCAAAATAAAGTATTGTTGTCTAGACAACCAAGAATGTGATGTCCACATATATGGATGCCAGATCCTAGGATTATTAATCAATATTTCATAAAAGCAACAAACAAATATCTTCTTTGGATTTTTTAAATATAAATACTTGTAAATAAAATGATATATCTGTCAGGGTTCTTGGTTCTGGGGAGTTGGTTTTTCTTTTGGTTTTCTCCCTCACAGGTGAGCGCCGATGGGGCCAGACTATGGAGGAGTTGCACCTGCAACCCTACTCCACATTAACACTGTAAGCTGGACCTCCAAGACTTACCGTGGAGATCCCTCCTCTCCAGTGTGCAGCTTCAAGCCTCAGGAAGTCCACCTCCTGCCCAGCCCGCTCTCATTGGTCTCTACCTGGACTCACCTGGAAACCTTCGATTCCCACTAACTGCTAGATTGGCTCTTCAGTCCCATAATTCCCTCAATCAAGATCGACAGTAAGTCCCCCAGCCATCGACTTCATTCAGTTTCTCTTCAGTGAACAATATTCCACCTAACCCTCCTTCTTCTCTGCAGCAGATCTGCTGCAACCCTGCTACAATAAATATTTTCTCACCTTATCTTGTTGTCTGGAGTCTGCTTTTGGGTCTAACTGCTCATTGTGAAAACATCACATCGAAGGTATCTCTGATGTACTGATCACTGAAATAAAATAAAACAAGGCAAGAACTGGGGCTGCACGGTGCGACAGTGGGTAGCGCCGTTGCCTTGCAGTGAGAAGGTTCTGGGATTAAAACTGGGCTGGGACCTTTCTGCATGGAGTTTGCATGTTCTCCCCATGCATGCAGGGTATTTCCTGGGTACTCTAACTTCCTCCCACAGACCAACTGAACATCCACTTTCTTGACACAATTTCCACTCACCGAAAAATAAAGGAGAAGCTGGAGACGTGGACCCTGAACAGGAACAAGCAAGTACGGTTACTAACTTAAAACAGTCTTATAACTTTTTATTCTAACAAACTTAGTTTATACACAATGTGTTTTAACAAAGTGTTAATGAAAACTTGAATTCTGATTAAATATAATCTGGCTCATTGGAAGGAAAACACCAAGATAATTTGAGTTGCTGCTTTTAGATGCGTAATCCCTGCTTAAAATGAGAATCTTTATGTCTTACATTGTAATAATTATTTTTATAGATGTGCAAAGATGGTAACAATTATTCAAAACAATTTAATGAAACCAGTTGGGAGAAGATCCTCCTTTTTACCCCAACTAAACAGCTACAGGAGAAACTTCTCCACATATTGAATGACCTGCAACTCAGTAACTTTGGTGGTGAAATCACGATGGACACGCAATGCGCGCGCCCAATTATGCTGTAGTGGTGCGTAAAATACGCAGTGCCAGGCGCAGTCTCGTATGTGTCAAGCATTTAGACACAAACGCAGTGAAAACTGATCTCTAATCTTGATTTAGACATGTTGGAATTTATTTTACAAATAACTTTTTAGTCAAGACGACGACCTGTCTGACACAATACTGTCAATTTATTTATAAAGCACATTTAAAAACAAAAATGGCTGACCGAAGTGCTGTATTCAAAACTATTAGGCATAAATCATGTAAAACACTGGGGCAAATTTCAACATTGAATGGTGTTACATTTTCTTCTTCTTTCGTGGTGAAAAATATTAAATCCCTTTAAAAGTACAAAACATGCCCCAGCATCATATTCTGTGAAGCCCATGAGGACTAACCCGGGGGGGGGGGGGTCCAACCAGGGGGATAAGGGGACGCTCCTCCAGCCGTTCCCTAGCTCGAGCCCGAGGGGGTGCTGCTGCTGTGTACCGACTATATTCAAATTAATAGAGATAAATGAAAAGTGAAAAGACGGTTTATAAGAAAAATGGAATGCTATAAAATTAATTTAAGGTGATTATGAAACCTTCGCGTTTCAGAAGAGAATAAACAACAAATACAATTTGGATTCACAAAAGCGTTTAATTGTGCTCATATTATCTGTATCGTGACATCATGTGTCCCGGCGAGGCCCCTCCCTGCCCCGGTGACATCAGCCGGAGCTCGGCTTCTTTCCTCCACGAGCCCTCGGCGGATCCGCGCACATACAGACACACGCACTCCCGTCCAGCAGTTCCAGTGTTAGAGCTCGACGACAGTCCGACTGCTGCTTGTTTATTCTTCATGGGACAACAGCAGACTTCTTCTCTGTCAGGTAACTCTTCTTCCTCCGTCTTCATCTGTGTTTGGGAGGGAAATGTTTCCCACCTGGGAGCGACTGGAACTTTTCTATGTGGGAAATGCAGCGAAAAGTGGTGCGTATTTCTCATCTGTGGGAGAGAAAACGACCGTAAATGAAGGAGTTGAATTTCGGTTGTTTTTTTTTTCTTCTTTGTGTTCAGACTTTAACAGGTTTTATTTGTCTTTTCCTCCCGTCTCGCTGTTTGTTGGACCGTTTTTAGTCTTTGTGGGTGTAACTGTGTCGTACCTGATGTAAAACTACTGTAACGGACCTCACAATGCACCCCCCCTCCCTCCTTCACACACGCGCACACACACACAAAAGCTGCAGCCTTCTGTTTCTTTTACCTTCAAATTCTCCTTCAAGCTCCGTTTTCGCTTGAAAACAGCGTCAACGGTGAAAATATGATCTGCAGCGGTGTCACATCCAGATGGTCCCTTCAGTCTGCTTTCATGCTCGGTCCTCAGTTCAAGAGGGTCTCACCGGTTGCCATGACATCCAAAGAAACACAAGACTCATTTCAAGTGACGATCCCATCCTCTTCATCAGCACCATCATTCTTCACAGCATCCACATGCTGCTGTTTGTCTAGATCAAACAGCTTTAACGGTACAGTGTTGGATCTGGGCCCAGACTTTCAGGAGCCCCCAAAGTCCCGCTTTAAACTGAAATATCCCAACAGAATATTTGACAAATTACCTCAATTTATCTTCTCTCAAGCTCATCAGATAGTTTCTGTTTTAGTCCATGTGGAAATAATCTAGTGTTTGTTTTTATCTGAATGTAAAACTTCATTCTGAAGATCAAAACTAGTGTCAGAACATTGTCACACAAGCTGTAATTTCTCTGTAAATCACATATTTTAGGAAAACAAACAGACACCTTATTGAGAACATCATCCAGCCTCAGATCTGCTGCCAACTTATCACGCATCTTGTGACTGTTGGTAACTAGTTGTTGGAAACTCAAAGTTCAAATTTAAAAAAGCTAAATTTCTGTAGAAATCACATACATGCAACATGCTTGTAAGGATTTTTGAGCATGTCTGAGTGGAGTAGGACATGTGACAGATATGCAGACAGATCGTGAAGTTGTCTCTCATTTTCCGTCTCACGAAATAAATACCGAAGCGTTCCAGACGTGCGTGATGACTCTGCAGCTTCTTTAAAATAACTTTTTTTTTTCCAAAAAGAGGTGACTCAATTGAAGAAATGGAAAAACTCAGTTGAATATTTTGAGATGTTTTGAAGACTCAGTGATACATGGCTTTAGGGATGATCACAGTATGTCCAACAGTCTAATTGCGCTTTTCTTTTGTTGTTGTCCGATCCACTTTAACTTTACAATCAGAGTCACAGTGAATAGAGTTGCTTTATCACTGGCTACGTTTACATGCGCCAAATTTCCCCAATCTGATTAAAATCTTGGTCGATCTGAATTCCCAAATCCCTGTTTACATGGACACTAACTGAAATGATCTGATCATGCCATGAGTACACATGCACCAAACACTCAATCAGGTTAAATGAGTTGAGCATGCGCACAGCGAGTTGTCTTTCGGGGGGAAGAAAAAAAAGTAAACAAACTCCGTCCTTTCTGCACGTCTTTCCCGCCCCATCGTGTGCTCGATCTGACTCACGTTATCCCCAATATGGACCTTCTGCGGGTGATTACCTTTATGTTTGGGTTTTTACTGGTCGCATTAACCAAGCTAGCGGCTGAATACATATTACTACTGCTCCTCCACCACAGGAGAGGAGAGCAGGATGACAGGATGACTGCACCAGCAGACCACTTCTGTTCACTTCCCGCTATGTTTTCTACTTGGGTCTGCGAAAGTGGAAAGACGTCACGCTGAAGTTGTACGCATGCGCAAAGGGCTCTTTTCACCCTTTCTTTCCGAATGAGTGTATACATGCACGTCTATCCGAATGAAGATCGGACAAAACCACCCCTCTCGATCGGAAGTAAATTTCTTTCGGATCAGGCTGCATCGGATCAAAACATTCGGGTTGACATGTTTACATGACATCTTTTTTATCCGATTGGGCGTTTATTCCGATTAAATGTGCCCATGTAAACGTAGCTACTTTTCCACCAGTGTATGGTGACATCTTCAATGGAAAGTTATTCACATTGTTTGAGTTGTGGAGTAATTGAAGGCATGTACGAGCCATCGGGATTCTTATGTTCATTACAATAAATGAGTCACAACTCCACAAACCAAAGCAACATCCTATTTGTTATCATATTGCTAGTGTTTCCTCCTGTTGTAGATGTTAAAGGCAGTGTTTGAAATAACGCAGTTTAAAGATGCCCTTCTATTAAAAATGGTTTTTCTGAGGTTTCTGTTGAATATTTTAGCTCCACAGGTGTTCTTACCTTCATAGTGGGTGTAAAAACAGGTCAACAACTTCTCTTTCAGTTTTAATCTCTCAAACTACGCAGGTGGCGATAACACCCGATTTCTCCTGAGTTCGAACGGCAAGGTACTTGTTTCGTCACAACTCCTTTGTTCGTTAATATTCGGCAGCTCCTGTAGTTGATACCACACCTAGCATGCTGCTGCTAAAAGCTGTTAGCATAAGACGTAGCAAACAGGAAGACACGACATCTGACGTTGCCATGCGCAGCGGGGCAGGAAACAGTATTCTTTGCTCTCATAGGCTAGTTTGTTAGCCAATTGGAGTCCAGCAAATTCGAATAATGAATATGAACGAGCTGCCACCGAAGCAGCCTGACGGAAGGAGCCGGAACCACCCAAATTTTAATGCAGACAGATTGAAAGGTCTGTTAATCAGGGTTTTCAGTAACGGAATAATTTAATTGATTACAATTTCCAATGTTACAACGCCATTATCGTTACTGAACGTAAAATGCAGTGCGTTACTATAAATCAATAAAACAAGCTGCGTAATGTGACTAGACACACAAACACGTGGTTATATTGAGGGTGGATGGTGTAACTGATAAGATGGCCTCTCGTGCAGAGGTTCGATAACTATAACTAAGTACTTTTTTAAAGTAACATTTCTAACAGTGGTTAAAGGTTGGATATGGAACAAGAACACCATAGTGACATCTAGTGTGTGGATGTTGTAGTTGTAACAATAGAACAAGGTTTCCAGCCGTCGGGATGTCAGGTTTGACATTTCCATGTGCGTGTTGATGCTGTGAAATTTTTTTATTTGGGTCCATCTATTATAGCTTCCCCTAAATTCACTCTGGTTTTTGATCTTCTCTGGTTGCTCCTCTTCTGAGAAAGATAATGAAATCTCAGAGGCTCTGAAGCAGCTGCTTGACTTGTCGACTCCGCCAGTTTCCACAGTACTAGCATGAGACCATTTACCATATTAGGCAACCTGCAATAGTGCTGCTATTGACTAGTAGATGTGAACATAAGGCCAACGCTGTGCTTGTCACAAGGTAATGTTTTCATCGGGGTCTGTCTGTTGGTTAGCAGTGTAACTCAAAAACTAATGGATGGATTTTGATGAAATTTTCAGGAAAGGTTGGAAATGACGCAAGGAACAATTGATTAGATTCTGGGTGTGATCCGGATTACCGTCTGGGTCCAGGAATTTTTTAACGATACGGACATAGTACTTTCTACAATATGTCCACTTGGTGGAGGTCTGCACTCTCCAAGTGCTTTTCTAGTTTATTATATTTTAATTAAAATATAATGTTTAAAGGAAAAAACAGGGCTTTTTATTCTGCACCCCTCTAAGCACCCCTTAAAGGTATTATTATTTTTAAAATAGCTTTTTATGAAATTGTTCCACATTCAGCCTTTACCGTCTGGTCCGAACAAGCAGCATCAATGTAAAAGTCTCCCCCTTTCTCTTTTAAAGGTTTATGAATAATGTAAGATGATTAAAAAAGTTATTTTACAATTTAAATCTGCATCTTCATGTCACCATGTAGAGAAAAGAACTCAGACCTAAAGCTGAAAATCAGAACTGAATGAGCCGCTAACATTCTGACAAATCAGAGAACTTCAACCACGTGCTGGTAGTCATTTAAAATAACAAACCCAAAAAACCTAGAACAGAATGCAAATATACATGTTGTATATTATTGCATATATTTATTAGAACCAACAAGTTTCTGAGTTTTCATTCAGTGACGCAGGGACACAAACAAATGCATTGTGTGTGTGTGTGTGTGTGTATGCGTGTAAATATTTGAAGAGTGTGTGTGACCGCACCTGTTATCTGATTGGTCCACTGGAACAACCTACATTGTTTTTGCAGACAGAAGCTCATTTATTTTGTCTCTTTTTGTGCTCAAATAAAAAGTTGATAGTATAAGCTGTTATTTTTGCAGATTCACTCATAAACAAATGGCTTCTTTATTAAAAACAACCATCCTGCCCATTAGTTTCTATGATCATAAAGGAAGTAGTCTGTTTGTTAAATCTGTCTAGTTTTTATAGCTTTATTATTTATTTATTTCCGAACCTTTTTGCATTTTGAGCCGGAATAGACTCTGATTGTACGCTGCTATGTTCTACTAACAACTATCTCAATTAAAGTACATTTTTATGAAGAATAAATATCACCTGTTATTTATTGGAACATTTTCTGATTCTTTAGTCGGATGTATGTTTTGCTTGAGCTCGTTCTGCCCCTCCCCTCCCCCAGGCATTTCTTGTAATCACACTCTAAACTCTCCTGCCACAGTCCCGTGGCTGATTGGGATGTGAAATTGATGAGCATACATGGCTGACAGGCCTGAACTCTGACTGCAGGGTTGTGAGTATCTGTCTGTAGAAACTGGAAATCTTATCACTTCTCCCTCATCGAAGGCCCGATCTTGTGTTTCTGCTGGACTTGAATGAACTTCTTTGTGTGGATACATGCATGTGATTCCAGATAAGCCCCCCCCACCCCCTCTCCTCTTTCAGGGGGTGAACGTGCGTGTCGTAGTGTTGCTGAAGCTTGGTTCCAGCTGATTACAGCACGGATTACGACAGCAAAGGCACGGCTGTTGTTGGCATCAGGCAGGCAGCTGCCCCTTCTTCTGACACCCCCATCCTCACCTCACCCCCCTCACACACATACACACAGGTTTGTTTTGCTGTCCATATGAGGACCGTTTATTGACTTCCATTGATTTTAGTAACTGGATTTATGCCTAACCCAAACCCTAACCTTAACCATTACTGATTTACACCTAACTAAAACTCAATTCACAACATACCTCTAAAGCTGACCCCTAATGCACCGTATGAGGACCGGGTTTCGGTCCCCACAAGGTCCATTAGCCCTCAGAAGGTTAGTAAATTTCTCAAAACTGGTTCTCAGTATAGAAAAACAAGAACACACACACATTTTCCAGCATTCAAAATGCAAAAATGTTCAGAAGGAAATAAAAATATCAAATGTAAGGGATGGTTGTTTTCAATAACAGCCAACCCCCCCCTCACCCCCACCCCTCCACCCCCCACAGCCTCAGGGCAACTGTCATTTCATTTACATCTCAAGGATAGGGTTAGGTCTTCCCACCTGCCTCCAGGAAGGAAACATGCGTTTATTAGTTGGATTTGCATCAGATTTCTGTAATGTCCGTTTTACTTCTAGCATATTTGGTTCCTGGAGTAACAAAGTCTGTTATGCTGTGGTTTAGTTCACCAGACAGTGTACAGCAGGACTTTGTCTAAATGTAAATTGTGTGCTGGAGGGAAAACAAGGAAAAAACCTGGAAACAAATGAATTTTAAACCTCTGAGTGTTAACGGGTGACTGGAAGCTTCTGGAAGTTCAGCACATCCTCATGAACCTTTGCATCTGATCTGAGGGTAGGATCGCTGCAGCCTTTACAGAGAACTTCTTTTAAAAGTCATAGGAACAAAACAAAGAGTTTTTCCAGAACACAAACTCCATGTACAGCGTTGTTTTTCTTCTCAGACATGAGAAGAACTGCAGCCTTAATGTTACATTATTAAGATATGAAATGAACAAAAAAGAAACTTTTGACAAAGTATTTCTCCAACCAGTAAGGTCACATGCAGTCTTAGGTCTTGTGTCAGTTTTGTGAGGGAGGAGTTGCCAGTTATTAGAAACAAGAATAAACACAAGTGTCAATGTAGCAGAAAAGATGCTCTAAGTCTGTTAAGGGGTTATGAGCAAAATGCTTTTTTCAGCTTATTTAAAGGAAAATGAGACCAAAATCTCAAAATCCTGTCAGTAATCTATCAAAACAAGGACCCGCCCCTTATTTAATACAAATAACATTGAAAAAGTTATGTGTTTGTGCAAATGGGATATGGGACAATCTGAATGGGCCTAGAGTAGAGATAGGTGTGTGTGTGCGTGCACACGTATACGTCTTTTAATTTGTGAACTAATGAATTTCCTTGGAAAATCCCAGATTGACAGTTAAAGCTGGAGTGCGTAACTTCTGTAACTTCTGTCGCCCCCTAGCGGAATTTTTGCGTCATTACAACAATAAAGCTGGCGCTTCCATATGACGTAAGCCCAGCTGCCACCGCTTTATCTCTGCCGTTGTTATTCCAACCGGTATCTGTCTTAATCAAGCTTCAAATTCAGTCTGTTTACTTTACCTGGCTCTATATTTGTTTCAATAAATATCATTTCATTGTTGAAAAAATCAAGAGAAACCAGTAAAATATAAAAATACTGGTAAAAAAAAAAAAAACCTTCAGAGTTCAGGTTGGCTTGTTTACAGGTTTGATTGTTCACTTTAATCTACATTTAACAGTTTGGTGTTGAAATTTATTAGTCAGCTGTTGGGGCCACAATGATCTATTTGTCTTATTCAGTGAATTTTTTCAGTTTTGACACGATGCAGAATCCTGCAGTCAGCTGCTCTGATCTGACTGACTGAAAAACCGTTACACTGGCAAACTGACAGACACAAACTGACACAGATAGAGACAGAATCAGCTGATCAGCTGGAACTTCGGCGCTCTGGTTTTCATCTGGTGCGCATTTTATATTTTGACAGTGTGTGCAGACCTGCGGACCACTTATGCACCCGTGAACATCAGCCAGATCTCTTCTCTCCACCGAGGAAAAGCGACGCCGATACAAATTCACGTTTACCTTCTCCTTCGGTCACTTTCCTTCTTAGCTAATAGTCCCTCTGCCGAACGTCCAGGAATTATTTTTTTTTTTCGTGGTAGGATCCACTTCCCGATAAGTGTCTCTCGGCTGTTTATTTGGATTCTCCGCCATGTCGACCTTCACGTTCTGCCGGCTGCTACGAGACACTGCGTTCTATTTCTTATTATTTTTCTTGTTGTGACATAAAAGACGTAATTTCATGTGCGACAGCGCGGGAATGTCGCAGTCGACACGCAAAGTAAAAATGATATATATTGAAAAATACCGTGAGATGTTTGAGGAGCCGATCGGCTTAATCTGCATTGTGTCATCTCCTCTGATAGTGGCTTGGCTGAAACGGACATCCACGGACATGTAAAAATTACGCACTCCAGCTTTAAAGGTGACGTCTAACCTGCAGCAGCACTGACACGGAATAAACAAAGTTCAAGCTGCTTTCTAGAAAATCATCCGTGCGGATCCTGATCAAAAAGAGCCAAATAGAATATTGATCGATTCTTGATGGAAACATAAATCAACAGTTTTGCTATTTTGTTTTAGTCTTTACCAATCAAATAGATAAAGAAAATATTTTGTTTTTGATCAGTTTTAACATTAAAGTCCCAAATTCAGTTTATTTATAGAGCACTTTAACATACAGCATGACAGCTGACCAAAGTTCTGTCCAGCCAATCAAGAAATAAAGACAAATAGAAAATACAACAATAAACAAATACCTAAAGGATAAAAGGAAGCAAAACGTACAATAAAAGACAGGCTGTAAAATTAAGAACAGGGTGTTGACCCAAATGATATCAACATCAATAACCAGAAGCTAACTTAAAATAATAGGTTTTCGGACGAGATTTAAAAGAATTAAATACTAAAGAATCAAAAGATTATAAGTAAACATATAAGAAAAAATAATAATTGTAATGCAACAAGGTAAGAACTGAAAGAACTATTTTGAAAGGATTTCAGAGTGGAAAAACTTTAAAATTATTGAGAAATATTATGATGACAAAATTAGCTTTTTTAAATCTACATTGTTCTAATCTTCTACTTTTTTGTAATTGTGATGCTTAAAACTCCCTCCATGTATTTTGGCATTGTGACGACCACGACCAAAAAAAGTATGAACATCTAGAGTAAAGGGAATCCATCAGAAAGGCCACATATATTATCATGATGAACTATAATAACCTATGTGTATATTTGCTATAATGTATATTTTGAATACTTATTTTTATGAATTAATCTGCTCTTCCCAACACAGTTTGCTTTCTCTATATCTTCTTGAAGTCGTATGTTGATGTCACATGTGACAGGCGTGCAGCTTAATCAGGATAATTAGGTTTTGTTATTTTCAGGTGTTGCTGTGAGAAGACACGTCTTTTGTCCCCCTTTCGAGAAATATCATTTTTAATCATTTTTTTTAATCGTGACTTTTTAACATTTTGAACAATTTTAATAACATTTGGAAACTTTAAGTGAGATTTCAGCTGCTTTTTTGTCACGGCAAAATATTTCAGTGTTTCAAAGCAAATAACATTATTATGAGATTATTGCCCTTTAAAATGAACCTGTTTCTGCTGCTCTGTGTTTAAACCTCATTAAAGCTGTTTAAGCTTTACTGCTGAGTCACTAAAACACGTCTCTGACTAGTGTGTGTATTCTCAGTTCCACTTGACTGCCAGTCATGGGATTCTGCAGCGTAGTTTGCGATCACCCAAAGCCTCGTCACTGTTGACTCAGCGTGAGACTGTTTGTGTCCTTTTGTCTCTCATTTCAGCTGCCACCTGAGAATGAAGCATCTGGGTTTCTCTCATTAGCTCACAAATTCATAAGCTCATCCGACGTCTGTTAGCTCGTACAGCAGCCAACATTTGTCAGCTGCTAAATCCACTCTTGTTTGAAACAAACTGCCTGTTATTGGACTTAAATGTAATTCAGCTCTGGGGTCAGTTTAACTTCTGTTCTAGTCAACTTCTTTCTTCCGTTTTCATTATAAAACCAACCGATACTGTTTATCTGACTGAGTTATGTGTTAGTTTGCAGAGTAGAAAGAATTGACTGTAAGTCAACACAGAAGAACAATGTGTCGAAGGTGGTGTTCTGTAGGAAATGCAGCGGGCAGGGAGAGTCAGCAGAGATCTAGGAGCCTCTCATCACAAAGGCATTTCCTCCTCAGCCACTTCCTGTTCAGGAGCGGTTGTCTTTAAACTTACAGCAGGGAGCCGGTCTGCACTCAGGGCTAATATGGAGCCAGTCATTCGGTCATCAGGATGCTTTTATTACTGCAGGGAGAATGCTGCCTTGTCTCTGACCTTGCACATTGAGCTGTTTTATTGTCAAAGCTTCGCCGTCATCCTCTCCAATTATCTCAGGCCAGAGATCTTCCCCCAAATAACTACATAATAACACAATGTGAAAGATAGTGTATAAACTGGAGAGTTCTGTTTTAAATCCCAATCTGAGATCACAGTGTAAAACCCTAAAACTGGATTTAAATTAGGATTTGATCCGAGTGTGTGCGTTTACTTTTAAATAAGAAAATTAAAGGGAAAAATGCTTCTAAATGACTCATCGTGTTTTTATGTAAACTCATACATTCCCTCTGCCACATACCAATTGGTGTGTGTGCTCCGAGCTCCCCATGGGAGTAAATGGCAGAACACGGCAGATGCACACATGTGCATGCACATGTATCAGATTGTCAGAGTTGCACTGAAACTAAGAAATATCAGCAGAATAAGTGCTTTTGAGCGATAATCTGAATTGATTGGTGATTGATGGAGATGTGGATGGTCATTAAGAGCTTAAAGTGGGCTGGCTGTGGCTTGAAGGATGAGTGGCATCTGACTGGAGGGTTGTTGGTTGCTTTCTTAGTACACTCAAAGAAATAACTCTTTGAATGAACTTAAAAAAATCATGGAAAGGATTTCCACGTGATTAAATTGCTTTAGTTCAGCATCATACATTTCTGTTAACCTAACTTAAAGTACTTGTGTTGAGCCAACGTAATTCATGTGAGTTGAGTTAACTTATTTACTACAGTTGGATCCTGTTTAATATGATAGGGTCAACTTAACTAATTTTGAACGTGTTGAACCAACTCAAATCAATAAGTTTGGTCCTACTAAATCTCCTCATTTGCACCCAACTTTATTTAATAAAGCTGATCTAATTAATGTTACAGTAGTAGATTAACATTAGTAATTTAAGTTGATCAAACGCATGCAAATTATGTTAGCCCAACAAAAGTGGTTAATGCTGAAAGAAGGCTATTAAATCACGTGGAAATCCTTTCCATGATTTAATTATGTTAACTCAACTAGTAGCTTTTAAGTTCAACAAAATACAGTCTCAGAGTCAAGAATGGAAACGAGACAACAAAATGCAATAAAATTGTATTTCAAAATATAATGCAATACAACACTGGCAATGCATTGGCAGATCTTTTTCCTAAAATCAACATTTCACAAGACTGTATTTGTACTTTAGAAATACTACAAAAATTCACATGTAGTGGGTGAACTTAGAAGTTGACAATATTCATCCCAATAAACATTTCAAACTTGGGACTATGGGGAGCCACAGTCTCCCACCCTTCCGGTCGGCCCATGGGTCCCCTGGATGAAAAAATAATGAATGGAAGTCAATGAAGCGATAAAAGTTATTTTCTGGTCCGCTTTGTCTTACGCCCTGAATCACACATATGCTGTACCACAATTTAAATGATAAATAATGATGTGCGTTTTGACCGTGTCTGTCAAGTGGATTCAGATTTATTTATTTTTAAAATTTCGTAATTAAAATGACTACAACTGGAAAGTCGCACATATGACGTCACGGCACAATCACCAGAGTCTCACTGCTGCCCTTTCCCTCGTTTTGTACGCGACAATGCCGGTGTGTTTTGCACCTGGATGTCACCACAAAACTAGTCGTTTAATGCTCCTTCCTTCATCCTTATAGAAGGAGGTGCAGCTCGCTAAACTCACCGCCATTGTTCCTATTCTGATTCTTCTCCTTCTGATATGGTGACGTCAATTTTACGAGACAAGTGGTTGTAGTCTACTACGTGTCTTCACACAAAATATAAAATATTGGCCGCGTGTCGAAAATTATCGCTTTCTCGGCATCAAAACTTGTCTTTACAACTCACGGACATCATATGTTCGATCCATGGTGCATTTCAAACTGGATCAGAAAATAACTTATCGCGCCATTGACTTCCATTCATTATTTTTTCGTCCAGGGGACCCATGGACCGGAAGTAGAAGGGCGTGACTGTGGCTCCCCATAGGAAAAGGAATTGAAGGTAAAATTAGCCCAAAGGATAATAAAAGGCCTCATCTTAGTTGTACATAGGCTACAACAGATAATAATGTTGGATAGTTTGTTTCCATCCATTTCCATAATGACTTTCTGCAGGAACTCAAAAGTGTACTTAAAGAGGCCATTCCATTAAAAACAGTTTTTTCTGAGGTTTCTGTTGAATATTTTAGCTCCACAGGTGTTCTTACCTTCATAGTGGGTGTGAAAACAGGTCAACAGCTTCTCTTTCCATTTTAATCTCTCAAACTACGCAGGTGGCGATAAAACCCGATTTCTCAGAGTCCGAACGGCCTGTATCTGTTTTATCACAACTCCTTTGTTCGTTAGTTTTTGGCAGATCCCACAGTTGAAACCACGCCTAGCATGCTGCTGGCTAAAAGCTGTAGCATAACGTAGCAAACAGAAAGACACGACGTCTGACGTTGCTATACGCAGTGAGGCAGGAAACAGTATTCTTTGCTCTCATAGGCTAGTTTGTTAGCCAATCAGAGTCCAACAAATTCGAACAATTAATATGTACGAGCTGCTGACGAAGCAGCCTGACGGAAGTAGCCGGAACCACCCGAATTTTAACGCAGACAGATTGAAAGGTCTGTTAATCAGTGTTTCCTGACATTTTTTAGATATAAAATGTTTCATAATACTGGTTAATACTTAAAGGAGAACGCCCGTTTTTTGCAATTGGGGCCTTATTTATTCTGTGAGATGTGTTTTACTCTTCATCAGTGGTACTTTTTTGCGATTCAGATTCGTCTGAGATTTTTGATTCACACGGCAAACACCTAAACGCCAATAAACGAGAGTCAGTTGGGCCTGCGTTCGCCGACCCTAAATCGGTTTAAAATCAGTTCAAATCCGTTATTTTTTTAATCTGGCCATTTAGATACTCTATTGTTTATTCCGTTCCAGTGCCATCTTGAATCCTGCGCTCATAGAAATGATATTTTTTACAGTGACGGGAGAGTGACGTCATCTCTCCGCGCGCCCATTCTGTTGGTGCAGTGGCTTAGCTTCCTAAAAAATATCATTTCTATGAGCGCAGGATTCAAAATGGCACTGGAACGGAAAACACAATAGAATATCCTAATGGCCAGATTAAAAAAATAACGGACTTGAACTGATTTTAAACCGATTTAGGGTCGGCGAACGCAGGCCCAACTGACTCTCGTTTATTGGCGTTTAGGTGTTTGCCGTGTGAATCAAAAATCTCCGAGACGAATCCGAATCGCAAAAAAGTACCACTGATGACGAGTAAAACACATCTCACAGAATAAATAAGGCCCCAATTGCAAAAAACGGGCGTTCTCCTTTAAGAAATAACCACAAAGTCCTGAAATGTGTATGAAATGGCCTCTTTAAGCTCCTGAGGGTAGCTCAGATTTAGTGCATAGACAAGACCAAAAGCTACATTTCCCAACTCACTCATCACTTCCACTCACTCCAAGACAATCCCAACGTCCTCAGGGTCATCACTTGGCTCTGCACCTTCACGTCGAATGACAAAGATTCCGATGACAGTTTCTGTAAAGGCTGTTTGAGTGCTTTCATCAACATCCTGTGAGGAAAAAAATGAGGACAATTGCTTTAAATGGGATTAACTAACTATTCACAGACTCAGAATTATGTGAAATGTCAAACAATCTCCTNGGTCAATAAGTACTTGATTCCCCCATGATTTTGCAAGTTCTCTTAAAAATCATGGAGGGTCTACAATTTTCAGCATAGGTGCATTTTAACTGTGAGAGACAGAATCTTAAAAGAGAAATCCAGAAATCATATTGTAGGATTTTTTTTCACTATTTATTTGTGAATTACTATGTGAAATAGGTATTTGATGACTTCAGTAAAAAAAAAAACTAATATTTGGTCCAGAAGCCTTTCTTAAAAATAACACAGGTCAAATGGTTCCTGTATTCCTTCACCATTTCCTTCACCTGTATTCCTCCATAGGTTCAGCACTTACGGTCATGGAATGTGGCCTGGTCAGTGTCTGAACCACAATTCAATAGAAAACCTATTGAGGTGGCTAAAGCTCTAAGTTGAACACAGACAGCCTGGAAACCATAGTGATTCAGAGATGATCTGCAAAGAGGAGTGGATCAAAATCCCCTCAACAGTGTGTGCAGACCTGGTGAAGGAATACAGGAACCATTTGACCTGTGTTATTGTTAACAAAGGCTTCTGGACTAAATATTAGTTTTTTTTTTTACTCAAGTGATCAAATACTTATTTCACACAGTAATTTACAATTGCTAAAAAAAAATCTTACAATTGATTTCCAGATTTTTCTTTGTAGATTCTGTCTCACAGTGGAAATGCAAATATGCTAAAAACTGTAGACCCCTCCATGATTTATAAGTGGGAGAACTTGCAAAATCACAATTGACCTCACTGTATAGACAGAGATAGAGAGAAAAACAGATAGAGAAAGATATTGCCAGTATGTTTTAATAGTGAGTTTAGTTTGTCATTCAATCAGAATTAGGTAATTGCCTCAGGAAGAATGGAATTAAAGTTTAGGGTGTGAGTTTTCAAGTAAGAGAAATACAAGACATGGAGTGAGTTACCTCATCTTTTTCTCAGCTATTTTCTAAGCTAATAGAAACCCACAGAAAACATCATTCTCACCAGGTCTGATCAACTACGTAGTAAAAAGTACAGCTAAGTTAACATACCAAGTAGTCCTTAGACAGCTTCTCAGGATCTTCATTCAGGTACCTTTGAGGATGCATTCTCTTCTGACTTCAATATTGTCAGTCTAAATATGCAGATCAGAGAAATGAAAATAATTAGAACGATAATCTCAACCCACTAGCAAACATGGTTTCACACACTTAAGACAATTTTTTCTCAATTCAGGCAAGTTCTTAGTTACGTTCACATCACTACCTGAAAGTGCACTGCCTGCTACAGATCCAAAGTCATCTTCATTACCCGTTTCCTCATCACTATCAGGGGTGGCTTGTGAAACTAGAATAGTTTTAACTATGTTCGGTTTGAAATCTGTCAGAATATGTGAGAGTGAAATGTTCCATATATTTTTGTTTGAAAACTGCAACCTCCAAACATACAAGGAACTGTTTTGTTACCCTTCAAATGAATGCCAATATGTAAAAAATAATCCTTCTCTGTGGGTAGATCACTACAAGCGCACAAATGGCAGCTGAATGTTGATAACGGCTGCGGCTTCTGGGTGTTTTGTTTAGGATGGAATCTACTTAAATGAACATGTAAGACATTCCATGTCTTAAATGGAATGGGCAGTTTATATGTGGGCATGGGTAACTTTGCATGTGCCTGTGCTGAAGTCTGAAATGTTTTAGTAACTCATATCCCTTAGAGAGAGATACACTGCACAACTTACACTTCCACATCCTCCAATCAAGACAAAATCCCCCAAAACTGGTCAAATTAAGTTTTAGCTGAACCTTGGCATCATATGCATTTCAAGAATTGCAATTCAGTAAGACTAATTCATAATTTTAGGCCAATAACATAAGAATTATCCTCAAATGATTATACTTCTGGTAAATACAGAAGAAAAATGATTTAAAACACCAACTTGAGGATAGCTGATGACCCCCTTCACCAGCTGTCACTGGAAAGGAGACGGGGGCAATCTGAAAAAGAACAGACAAACACACATTAGGATAATGACTATATACTGGGTAGAGGTGTTTTTTCCATGTGTATGTGGACTGAAGATTTTGAACATTGATTTAACCACTAGACCTCCAAAATATATATGGAAGGGTAGTACAATGAACATGCTACAATGAGATGACAGATAAAAAACAAAGCAAGCAGAGTAAAGAAAAGTCTACAATTTAAAGTTTATTGTATCAACTTCAAAACAACATCTTATCAGTCTGCATCTTAATATGGTGCTACTGTTGCTGTACTCCATTTTTACTGTTTACTGAAGTATTTTATATTCTTTATATTATATATTAACTCATACTATAACCACCAGGATGCACACATGGGACTATTGTGTATCTATCCCTATCAAATAAATAAAATTGCTTATGATTGTGCTACATTTGTAGCACAAAGGAAAAAAATGCATGTTTGTAAGCCAGGGTATTTTTAGCACTTTTAATCAACATCATACGTCAAAAGATTTTAACAGAAATTGCAACATAGTGGCCATAATTCAACCGCGAGTTCATGTTTTACCGGACTTTGAAAGCAAAGTACCGGTTATGTTTCCGACGCACAGCGGACAAGGATAAAAATATTTTATGTCCCTGCAAGTATTTCTCTCATCTACCCGGACCGTACCGCAGCTGTCCCCTGTATGAAACACTCCAGGTTGGGACTGACGTACTTCAGAGGTTGCAGCAAAACTCCGAAGTTTGCTAAACGTGAAACACACACGCACGCACGCGGTAAATTCAAACTAAGATAAGCTAACACAAGTAGGCTACATTAGCCAACATGGTATAAACAACCCGTAAAAGTAGCAAACAACCTGGACCAACTTATGTTTAACAAGATGCCTGTGACATTATTTCCTTTCTTTCGTTTGTGTTTAGGTGGACAGAAACAGATTTTGTCTTACCTTATCGAGCTAAGCGTGCGATGCCGAACGTGCTCCACTCACAAAACTACTTCCGGTGATGACACGTCTTCAAGTCTCGTTATCTTGACATCTCGCGATCTTGGCTGAAATGCTACAAGGAGCCAGCCTGACTTGATTGAATCACTTTATCTCAACTTGACTAAATGTAGTTAAATTTAAGTTGTGGAAATTTAAGTAAATTCTACATAATTTGATCACATTAATTTTAGAAACATGAAAGTATCGTGTTGAAAAGACATGTTCCACTTTTGTAAATGCAATGACCTACCAGTTTTCTTTTTTTCAGTGTACCGCAGGATGATCAGTTTTTGTTGTGGTTCTTTTCTTTCACTGTATATCATATATGATACAGTCTTGTCGATCACTAGTTTATACATATTCATAGACTTAGTGAGTGAGACATCTGATTCAAGGGAATGTCACAGACTGGTCCTGCGTTCTGCACCCTTGGTAAATTTATTTTAGCTGCGAGTTGCACACAGTTCAGAGCACATCTGTGCAGCTCTGCTGTCACTCACCACCAGGTTGGAAGCAGTGAGTGCAGTGAAAAATGTTAAATTGTTTAGAATGTGTCCCATAGGACTCCAGCCCAGAATGTGCAGCCCCCCTAAACCTCTTTATGGTACTGGTCATTGTGTCATGAATAAAACCTGTTTCATGCAGAACAAGCCGTTCAGTTTAATCATCAGTATAATAGTTCAATCCAGCTGTACATTCAGTACATACATTTAAAAGTCCATATTATAAAACGTTATCAAGCCATGGAAATAAAATAAATCTAAACAAATCACTTATATTTTTTATTCATTTCCTCCTCCTCAGCGAACAAAGAGCAGCAATGGGGATCAAACTCCCTTTTAACAGGAAAAGACCTCCAGCAAAGCTAGACTCAGGATGAGAAGGTGGGGGGGGTTCGAGGACAGGAAAGAGACATAAACAAAAATACAGCATGAAAGCTGTGGTGGGAAGAACAGAAAACATTTAAAATGTGTTCTGCATTTAAACAAACTAGAAATGGTTTTTATAAACAATTAAAACACATCTGTCATTTGTGGACGTTGAAATCACTGATCATGAGTTTTGAAATAAAACCAGTGTGATCACTTAAATCTTAAAGCTTCTAAATACTAACCACTTTGACTAAAGATATGTGATTATTATTTTAAGCTTACCAAATTATTGTTAACAGTAAAGCTACATTATTTAGTAATTTAGTCTTTGCCTCTTTAAAAACCCCTCCAATAAAAAACATCTTACCCATATATATGTTTATTTGATGGAAAAATATTACAGCATGATCAGTCAAGTAAATCAGAGTTAAATATATTATTTTTGCTGTAGTTCAGAGTAGAAAACTAAAATAAAAGTGTGAATACACCTTTAAATGAGGCCCTCTGTAGCTCCTGCCACGTTGCATATGGTAAATTAATGCCTTCAGTTACGAGCCGGAGCTACCGGTAAATCACCTCAGTGAGAAACGACCTCCAGCCAAATAAATTTACATTTAAAGACCTAAAATTCTGATGGCATTTAATTACCAGGTAATATATCAAACACAGTGCTGATCCAACTGCTTAACCATTAATAACCGGTTCTGGTTTGTTAATTTTGCTCAGATTACTGTAAGAAAAAAATATTCGGTGCTGCAGCAAGTTAGTAAAGAAAGAAATTCATGAAAAGTTTGAACAGTACAAATATGATTCATTGGAATCCTCTGAGCAGCTGATCTGAATCCAAATGAGGTCTTTGACACTGTCCAGGAGTTTGTTCATGTCTATAACTGCAGGTATACGCGGTGATAAATGTGGATGTTACAACTAAATGACCTTGTTGTTCTTCTTATTTATGTATTTTGCTAAATGTTAGGATGAAATAAAAAAGCAGCTGACTTGTTCAGTTGCTACCAGGCAAAAAGAAACTTGTAAATATGTGTAGGAGTTTTAAAGTGAAGTTTAGTGGTCCCAGTATAATGAACAATATTAAAGATTTGCTTACAATGACTAACAATCTTGAGAAAATATTAAATAGCAACAGAAGAACTCTAGGAAATTAAGAACCCTTGTAAAAGTTTAGGAACTTCCTGGTAAAGGCCATTTGCAGTTTGTTGCCAACAATATCATGTAAGACACATTAGATTCTGGACATAATTCATCTTTTAATCACATGTTATGGCTGTAGTCTGCAGAACATCTTGTTTATGACTCTAAATTGTATCAAATAATTCAATTTCATGCAATGCAATTACATTTTGCTCAGAGTAGGAAAACTCATATTTGTTGTGGAAGAAGTGCAATGTGTTGGTCAAATTGAATTAGTTTTGCCATTGAAGACAATCTCATTTAGTTGATTAGTTAAATATACATATATATATATATATATATATATATATATATATATATATATATATATATATATATATATATATATATTTCTTGCAATAGCTCAAAATTGTGCCTTTTTTCAGCCACTCAAGACAGTGAGGTTTTATTTTTAAAAATCACAGTCCACGTGTGGCTATTAAACTTCACACATGGCTATTTTCCATTAGTTATCACAGTAGGTGATATTTTTTTAACTATATAGACAAAACAACTAAAAGTCAAAAGTGTTCTGTTGACGTAGCGCAGGGGTGCCATCCTCTGTATTTCAACAAGTTCTGCAGAAGCCTGTTAACGACTTATTCATTTGAATCAGGTGTGTTGAAACAGGGAAACATCTAAAACATGCAGGATAGTGGCCCTCGAGGCCTGGAGCCTGACACCCCTGATGTAGAGTATCACACTCATGGCTGTCAGCACCACAGAGCACTTCCTCTATGGGGACCATAAGAAAAAGGTGAAGTTTTTTTCTGCCTGTTGAGCGGTGGGACAAGGCTGCTCCAGTGTATTGAAGTGTGCAAATACTGTAAGTTTATAGGGCTTCAACAGGGTCAACTGACTGCTGCTCCTGCTGCCATCTTATAGTCACTTCTTTACTTGGCTCAAGCAGAAAATGAGAACAGAGTTTGAAGAATTTCAAATGTGCTTCCAAATTTTTATTCATAGCTTCCATTTACTCTGAGAGCGTCTTGTATCTTTGTGATGGATTGAATGACAGCATGGTTCTTCCTTGGTTTCTTCCTCATTCTGTTTCAAATGATAGACAGACCAGCAGGAAACTCTTAGACTTGCTGAGATTTAAGCTTTTATGACCTGATGTGAAAATGTGTCGATTTTTCTTCTCAAACCTGAAGTAAAAAAAACACGGATTTAAAAACACTTTAAAGACACACAAATTATGTTTTAAAAAATATCAGTGCATTCTGTGGACAGGAAGGATCTCCTGTAGCGTCTGTGTTGATCTGAAGAAACTTCTAACTGAAGACACTCTGTTGTTGAGTTACTGTGTTCTGAAGAGGATGATGAAGGTTTTCCATCATGTTCTTCATCCTCCTTTGGACAATCAACTCAAGAGACTCCAGATCAAGTCAAGTCAAGTCAACTTTATTTATATAGCGCTTTAAGAACAGCGGCAGCTGATACAAAGCGCTGAACAAAGTTAAACAGATAAAAACACCACAAAAGAATGTGAAACATTAAACATATATGAACAATAAAAACAAAGACATAAAATAACATGACAAAGATAGAAAGGCTCAAGATGGGGGGAAAGCCAAGGCAGATCAGAACCAGAACAGAACCAGCCCTCCTTATCAATCTGTTCAGCCTCTTCATGTCACCTGCTCTGATGCTCCACCCCCAACAGGTGACTGTAGGTGTGATCAGACTCTCCACAACAGACTTAGAAAAGATCTTCAACATCTTGCTGCAAACGTTGAAGGATCTAAACTTCCTGAGGAAGTCCAGTCTGCTCTGTCCCTTCCTAAAAACAACATCACAGTTGTGTCTCCAGTTCAGTCTGTTGTCCAGGTGAACACCAGGTATTTATACTCCTCCACCAACTCCACTTCTTCTCCCATTATGGAAATGGGTTTTGTTGAACATGTTTTGGACTTCAGTTCAGGAAGAGAAAATCACTGTTTAATCTTCAAATTGCCGTTATTAGTTTTCACCAGCATACATTCAGAAAGTAGCAGCATGTGTCAGTCAATCACCAACTCTGAAATCTTTCTGTATTGTTTTTAGAAGCTACAGAAGCTGGTTGAAGTATTTTTCTAATGTATTTAGAATAAAGCTTGGTGAGTAACCTCACAGCCATTTTTTCTTGTTTGAGCAGCTGCAGTACTGATCAAAATGACAATCAAAGACTATTTTTGAACCGTTGGTACTTTATACAGTGATCTGTAACCATGATCCATCTCAACTTGTCTCTCTCTCTCTCTTTGGAATTGGAGGCTGTGCACAAAGATGCAGCAGCCACTTATGCTCTGGAATGAGATTCAGTGGATGTTTTAGCCTCTATGTGCCGTGTTTCTTGGAACCTTGTTGTTAAAGCCATGCCATGAGACAGTGATGGAAGTAGTGAGGACATTTTGGGAAATCAGCTTCATCCTATTTTTATCTTGAAATCTTTTTGATCCGTTCATGAGCAATCCAGCAGATGCTACCATGGAGACCTAAGTGCAGGCTCCCCTCTGAGGTGTTGATTGAGCTGCTGATGCTTGAAGCAGAATTTATGTCATTATAGTTTAGTCAGATTGTTATGGACTGAACTTGATCACAGATAATTGGTTATGAATTGTACTTATTTGCTGTTAGTAAAGTGCCCTGAGATGACTTTGTGAATTTTTCCTAAAAAAAGTAAATATGATTGAAATATTATGGTGAGGTATTGATCTGAATAAATAAGGAATGGCATGTCATGGTACAACTGTCATCTTGCAAGATGAGGAATACAACTCTGTTCTGTTGACAGTCAGCTGTAGTCTGATGTGGACAGCTTTGCATGCACACACAAACTTTGGCAATCAGTTTAAAATCACTTCTTATTCTGACGTGTCAGAAATTGTTGGAGGAAATGCAAAGATGGGGAGAACATGAAACTTTTATACAGAAAGACATGCACCACCAAGTTTTAGACACGAGTTAACAAATCCCAATTAAATCCTAATCTAAATCCCAAAATTTATACTAATCATTGTGTTCATGGTTATTTAAATTATTTGTACCACAAAAATACAACAGAATCAAATTACTGAATTACAATGATGAGATGAGTGAATTGTTTATCAACTTATAAAGTTCAAATAAAAGAGTGACAAGTGTTACATTAGCTAAGGTAGACATTTAGCTCTCACATGTTTAAAAGTCTAACATATTCAAGAATGTGCAGAACGTTAGAGAGGTACAACAGTGAGTGCACAGCTTTTCAACCTGTGATGTTTAAAAATTGTTAAAACTAGAAAAGCATTCAGAAAGCTCAGACCTCCGCCAAGCAGCACTTGGACATATTGTAGAAAGTACTATGTCCATATCCTTAAAAAACAAACAAACACACCCCAATGAAAACATTACCTCAATGGCAGAGGTAATTAAAAATGTAGAAAAGTTCTACCTTATTTAGATCTACTAAAGAAAATAATGTAGAACGTAACTGATTGGTAACTGCTTCATTATTTTGTATTTTTAGTTGAACAAACACATTAGCAATGAGATATATAATGATTCCTGGACAGAGCAACGCATAGTAGAACATTATTCATTTGAAGCTGCTTTCCTCAACACAGATAAAGCAGTGGGGGGTTAGTTTGACTGAAACAACCACAAAAATGGCACCAGTAATCAAAGAAGTTTTGGAAATGCTGACAAACCAATATTTTCTTACTTCTTTGTGCGTGACTGTGGCCTGAACCTCCTGAGGCCCTGCATTCATATGAGGAAACTACATGCACAACAAACAATGCTCAGGTATCAGGAGGTTAAGGGTAAGGAGGTCTCCTCTGCAACTGAAATTGAAACCATTTGTGAGCATCAAAGATATGTTTTACAGTGGACGACGGTTATATGCATGACCTCGGTGCCCAGCAGTTTTGTGCATATAAGCGTTGTGTGCATTTATCTGTCGGTGGTCATTTGGACTGTAAACACAGGTAGCAGTGTTCGGTATTAATAACAGATAATTGGAAATGATGTAATAACACAATTACAATATATTAGGAGAATAAAACTCCTAATAGTAGCCTAGTTCCAGGCACCTGAGAGCGACAGCGCGTGGGAGAACACCAGCGGCGGTGCACAGTCAAGCAACTAGTGAGAAATAGCAGGATTCAGTGAGATGCATGTATGATACCTCTAAATGTTTTGTGCATATATCCATCGGCACTGTGCATGTAAGTGTATGGATTCTCTATGACGCAGGAACGTGCCCAGCAGTTTTGAGCATATAAGCATGTTTTGCATATAAGCGTTGTGCATAAACGTTGTCTACTGTATTCCACTGGTGATTAAACATGGGTTTATGAGATTAGCAAATCATTGAATTCTGTTTGTGTTTTACACAGAGGCTAATCTGTTTTGGAATTTGAGTGTGTGTGTAAATATAATTGTTTTGAGTTTTTAAAGTATGAACGTATGTAACTTGACAAATATCCCTCTATGATTTATTGCATTCTTGTCTGATAACATTACGCACACTAATGATGCTGGGATGAGTGTTATTATTGTGTAGACTTACTGAAGCATCAACAATGCAATTAATTTTCTGATCTATGTATGATTTATGTGTCGAGTCATTTTTAATGTTTTCATATTGTATAATATTCCCATTTTATTCCCATGATGTTCCCATTTTTCTAGCAAAACATAAATAAATAAATAAATAAAGAGCAGTTTAAGACCTGAGCTGTTATTCAGAGAACCTGATTTCTAGTCATACACCAGTCTACATGAACCATGGTATAGAATTATATACAAATACTTAGTGTCTGTGAATACCGTCAGTGTTGTCATGGTTCAGTGAAAATCTGTGTGCTTTCAGTTTTAGCGTTCTCATCACAATCCCCCTTTGACAGACATGAAATTGATGACTTTCAAGCCTTAATACTCTGCAGAGAAATTATTAGAAAAGTCTGCAGGGAGAGTTTGAAATGCCTTCAGCAGAGAAGTGGGCTGAGCTTCATTACAGCCTCTTTGTGCTCCTTAATACTAGGCAGCATGTGTTGATTTGTTTCAAAGATTTCTTGTTGCACTTTCCTCTAATGGACATTCTAGAAAGACTCCACCCACAATTGTTCTGTACTGAAGTTAAACAGAACATGCTGGTTAGGCTGAGGTCTAGATATCTGAGGACCACCCAGAGTTTACTTCTAACCTCACACCCTCTGCCTCCCCCAGTTTCAAAGAGATGTGTGCTGCATTTTAACATCAGGAAACAGTTATCAGTGGCACAGCCACCTTCATACTTACACTTTTAAAGCTGAATCTCCAGAATACTTACACTCTGCAGTTACAGCTGCAGCATATTTGTATGGAACATATTGAGTAATTGAGACATCTGAGAAAACAACAAGCCAGTTTCGACTATAAGACAAAGATACAGCGGAGTTCAAAAATAACTTCCAATAAAAAATGAATTCTGATTTAGAAAACAAGCCACCCAAGCAAAAATGAGGGTCTGGAAGTCAGACTGTTTCAGCAGTTTAGACCAGAAAAAACACCATCCCACCATAATTTAAAAAAGGACTCTTTAAATGTTTGAAAATTGCAGCCCATCCATATTATGAAAGTTATCCGTCCAGGATTCCTTATCCACATTGATGGTGGGGTTAGCGCCTGTCCCACAATATTCCTACTAATGATCAACATCATTTTGAAGCTATAAAATAAAACCACAAACATTCCAAAATAAAACATCTCTTTGGCAACCTTTCTAATAAAAAAAAGATTCATTACAAGCTGGTTTCAGATGATAGTGCTGTTATTAACAAGGCTACTGTAAATTGCCTTGGGGAGGATCCGACCCTGATGATTTTAAATGCCAAAAAATTCATGTTAGCTCCAACTAATCGCTCATTTACAGCAGGTTTGTCAAGTTCTCAATGACTATTTTCCTGCATGTTTTAGTCATTGGGTCATTCAAATGATTGAACTAACTTCTCAGCAAGTCAACTAGTTCACCATATGCCTGTTAATGATCTATGCTCTTAAAGCAGCTTTGTTGAAGCAGAGGACAGTGGTCTTCTAGGACTGGAGGTTCACACCTGGGGTTTACAGTTTGGATAGCACAGCAGAGAGAAGTTGTTCTTGTTTTGGAGCTGCAAACAAACACTTGAAAGGAGAACATGGAACTGAGCTTCTGTTTGCATTAAACACAGAGGAAGCAGCATGTGTATATGAGGTTTATTATAGCAGCAGGAACAATAACACTAACTGTAATGTGACTTCAGCATTACATTGTTTCCTTTTTACACAGTGAAACAAAGTGATAAAGTGTCACACAATTTAAAAACTAAATATACAGTGAGCATATATACCAGACAAATACAGCGTGATGTGACTGTCTAATAAATATCAGTGTTGTGCATCCACAGCTGAGAAGCCACTGCAGGTTTAGAACTGTAAAACTAAGTGAGACTTTGTTGGCTGGGTTCAGGGGTCACTGTTGCAGAAGAGTGTCAATAAAGAACTCTCTGCAGCCTCTTCTTCATCTGTGTGTGTCATGGCCCTTCATTGCTATCAATTATGAGCTGAAATTAAACAAAAGTCTTGTAAGTCTGGTTTAGTTTCTCTTAAGCTCTTTTATTATTTATTTAGCTGACTAAGCAGCATCCCAAGCCTGGCATATTGCATCAATTAGCAGGTGCAAAATTTGTAAAATACATTTTTATATTAGTGTATCCTTTGGAAAAGGCTATAAGTCCAGCACCAAAAGTTGCATTTGTTTAAGATGTGCTGCATCTTAATATACATTTAACATGCTATGTTTTGTTAACCAAAAGAACTTATGAACAATATGAATACACATTTTCTTTACTACTTCTTTAGAGTATCTGAGGTGTCAAGCTCATGCAATTATTAAAAAAAAACTTTGATGCGTTTCTGGTTTGCAGTCTGCAAGTCTGTACTGGGAAAAAAAACCAATACAGTTACATACAAGTATGGAATTAAACAGCATCAGCAGAAAAATCAATCAAATCAAATCAAAAATACTTTATTAATCCCCGAAGGGAAATTCAAGTGTTGTTGTAGCTCAGTTATTCTTCAGGGAGCCATAGAGAGTTATAGCTGTGGACGGGAAGGATCTCCTGTAGTGGTCTGTGCTGCAGCGGATTATGAAGAATCTTCTGACTGAAGACATTCTGTTGTTGAGTTACTGTGTTCTGAAGAGGATGATGAGGGTTCTCCATCATGTTCTTCATCCTCCTTTGGACAATCAACTCAAGAGACTCCAGTTCAGTCTCCAGGACAGAATCAGTCCTCCTTATCAATCTGTTCAGCCTCCTCGTGTCACATACTCTGATGCTCCGCCCCCAACAGGTAACTGCAGATGTGATCAGCTGACAAACTCCTCTTCTTTTTTCGCTCCTCTTCAAATCTCTGTCTGTCCGTATTGTTTGAAAGCCAGACAGAGACACACTGGAGTCCAGGATATGTCCCTTTAGCCATGTCTCAGTGAAACACATGATGCTGCATTTCAACAGAGTTTCAAGTTCATCCATTTTGTTAGCAAAGAGATCTCACATTTGTCAATATGACTGATGGAAGTGAAGGTTTAAACTTCCTCCTTCTCTCTCTTCACTCTGCTCCTGCTCTGCAGCCATGTCTTCTTCTTTGAGCTCATCAGGGATCCAGACTTTCAATTTGAGGATTATTTCAGCCTTAGAAATGTCAGTTAGCTGCTCTTACTTGTAAACAAGTCTCTTGTTGCCATGGTTACACATCATAACAAGTGGCAAAAAAGTGACAAATCCAGCAGAAAACTCGATCAGCACAGCACCCAAATCAGAAGAAAAGTATTTAGAAAATATTTCCAGAAGAAAAAACCATCAAGAAATACTCAAAAAGAATAAAAAAATGCTAGCAAATGCTAGCTAAGTCACAGAGCTACTCCAACAAGCTGCCACCAGTTATAGCGCTATTCCGGAATAAGTATAAATAAATAGTATTTTTATATATAAAAAGTGTAAATAGTTGGAATAAATAATGTGTAGAAATCCTGGAGGTCAAAGTTTAGAGGAGAGCTGACAATTCACTTTTTCTTTATTTAGGTTCAGTAGTTGCTTTGAGTCATGCAGTGACGATGTGATCCCATTCCAAAAACTTTGATACAGTCAAAAGAAGAAGTATCTGAAATTATTCATCCTCTAGTGCTAAATAAATAATTTGATATCTATAAATATAAGCATCTTGATGCATGAGATGGGCAAAACTTAACATTTTGTGATGTTGTTTGTTTTGGTTGAACTAACTCTTGTGATAGTCAGATTTTGTACATAAACATTTAAACTCTTGAAAGAGGATCAAAGTGAGATAAAAGACTGTTAATCTCACACATGTTTATGTACTTCCAATTTATATCATCCCTTTTATTGCCTAGTTAACATGCATCTGCTGTGCATAAAACATGAGAAAACCAAAAATATTAAAACTTTTAAACTGAGAAGGTTGAAATAAATAGTACAAGAAAAAATAATTTAAAATCCATTTTCAGGTAAATTTCTCTAAACTGTAAATGTCAACTACAATTTGTTAACATAATTAATCTGTATAACTATGTATCTTTTGTGTTTTTGATAGAGATCATGGCCAGCTGTTGACATTTGACTTGCTTGTAAATAAGAAGAACACCAGAAGGTCTTAACGTCACAGTGTGGTGCACAGTGACGGACCCCAACATGGCCGCCCATCGTATCAGAGCCACTACAACCAATAACACTTCGTTGCCTCGTTGCAAATCAGAGGGGACGCTGATAGACCTCAGTGAAGGAGTATCAGAAGCCACTCTGACAGATGTCAAAGGTCAGTATTTAGGAAAAGAACACTCCTATGACTGTAAAATTTAATTGAACACTTGCTTCATTAGGGAATGTTGTTAAAAGACAACATTTATAGCTTTTCATCATGTTATTACATATTTTTACATAATATTCTCATAAAGTTAATACCACATGATTACACTTTCATTGTCTCTCAGAATGCAGCTACACACTTGAAAATTAGATTATGCTAGCACGATGCCACTGCTTGATAGGGTCGTAGCCTAAGCAAGAGGTCAGCGTGGCCAGTTTAGCTTCAAATTCTTGACAGCCAAGACACACAACTGCACATGAAGATACCATGATACCATGCAGATACCATACTATGGTTATGCTGCCACTTACTATGAAAAGTTTGTGCATATGCAAAACCCTCTCCAAATCAATATATCACGTTCACATGTCAAAGAGAACTCTGAGTTTTTAATCCATGCCTGAAGGCCTTGGTTAAAGCGAACAAAGACTATACACGCTCTGCTTGAAATTTTCCGTCATATTGAGGTTGATATCTACTGTGAAGAGAGGGCCTTAGGAAGTGGACAGAAGGTCCTGTAACGTGTTGAAAGTTTTGCAAATCTGAAAGCAGCATTTCTGGGTCCTAATTATTAAGAATGCAATTGCTAATGTACTAGTAACTGACATAATTGATCTGATCTTATACAGGTTTTACTATCAAAAATATATTTTATTGCATTTATTTTGTACGTTTCTTCACATGAGGAAAAGAAAAATCTTGGACTTGAAGATGCTGTATCTGTGTATAGTTGACTTATTTCTATCTTTTCCAGTGCCTTTTCCCAGTGCCTTACGACTGGATGCCACTGCCTCCTTTGGAGCTGCCAGGGAGGTTGTTGCCATAAAGGACTATTGGCCATCTAGTTTCACTACTCTGAAGTTCTCCAAAGGAGACCGCCTCTATGTTCTTGATTCATCTGGGGGAGAGTGGTGGTATGCCCACAACAACACAGAGATGGGTTACATCCCTGCAGCTTATGTGGAGCCCATCAACTACAGAGACTCGTCTTTTAGCGACAGTGGAATGATTGACACAATGGGAGAATCTAATGAGGAAGCAGCCAAAGAAATTGATGTTTTGGGAGACTGGGCCGGAGTGATTCTGAAACCAACCACCTTTCAAAATGGAAATCCTTTTGCAACAACTCACACCTCTACAAACCCTTTTTTGAATGGGGGACCTCAGAGTTCACTTGATCAGAACAGCAATGAGAAATCAGTGGACCTTCTTCTGTTTGATTCACTTTCTCCACCTTTGTCAAACTCCACAAGGAACACTGCAGAAAATGATTTTAACAGTGGTATTTTTAACTTGAACCCTCTTAGTCCCACTGTGGGTGTGGGGCAAAATTTACACAGGGAAAATCCCTTTTTTAGAAGCAAACGTTCTTACAGTCTGTCTGAGCTTTCTATTCTTCAAGCTCAGACTGACACCCCTCATGCCGCCACAGGTTTTTTTGGAGGACTCAAAGCCCCAGAACCAGAACAGTTCCAAAGCAGGGAGGATTTTCGCACAGCTTGGCTTACCCACCGGAAGTTGGCCAGGTCTTGCCATGACTTAGACTCATTGGGTCAGAACCCAGGATGGGGCCAAACACAGCCAGTTGAGACCAACATTGTCTGTCGTTTGGACAGCTCAGGAGGTGCTGTCCAGCTTCCTGACACCACCATTAGTATTCACATACCTGAGGGTCACGTTGCGCCAGGGGACACACAACAGATCTCCATGAAGGCCCTGCTTGACCTACCACTAGAGCTGAACAATGATCGCTGTACCACTGTCAGCCCTGTAGTGGAGATTAAACTAAGCAACATGGAAACTAAAACCACTATTACTCTGGAAATGAAAGTATCTGTTGTGGTAAAAATGGAAAGTAGGCAGACAACTCAAATCTTATGTGTCAGAAGTGATTGTAAAGAAGGACCTTACACTCCCATTCCTCAGGCATACATGTACGAGGACACAGTTCAGGTCTGTTTGGATAACCTTGAACCATGTATGTATGTGTGTGTAGTGGCCCAGGCTCAGTCCATTCTGCCAAACTCTACTGTTTGGGAGAATGTGGTTAAAAAGATCAGTTTAGGAGTTTATGGTCCAAAACACATTCACCCATCCTTTAAAACAGTTGTGGCTCTGTTTGGCCATGATTGTGCCCCAAAAACTCTGTTGGTGAATGAAGTTGGTAAACAGGCTCAGTCAACACCACCAGTTGTGTTGCAGCTTTGGGGTAAACATCAATTTGTGATGTCCAAACCACAGGACTTGCATGTTGGTGTTTATTCCAACATGGCCAACTACGAAGTAAAGGCTACTGAGCCGGCCAGAGTGGTTCGGGGCTTCCAAGTTAAACTAGGCAAAGTTAGCAGACTGGTTTATATCATTTCCTCACGCAACACTGAAGATGTTTCTGACTTCACCTTAAGAATCCAAGTCAAAGATGATCAAGATTGTATACTGGCTCAGTTTTGTGTCCAAACACCAACACCACCACCCAAAGCAGGTCCAAAGACATCAGTGCAACGACGATTCTTGAAGAAAAAGGAAGTAGGGAAAATACTTTTGTCCCCTCTTGCCATTGCCACAAAGTACCCTGTTTTCCAAGACAGGAGAATAAACAACCTGAAGTTTGGGAAATTGATTAAAACTGTAATTCGGCAAACAAAAAACCAATACTTGCTTGAGTACAAAAAAGGAGACTTTGTAGCTCTACTGAGTGAGGAGAAGATCAAGCTGAAAGGCCAGTTGTGGACAAAAGAATGGTACATTGGATATTATCAGGGTAAAATAGGGCTTGTTCATGCTAAGAATGTTCTAGTTGTTGGCAAAGTTAAGCCTATTTACTTCACCGGTCCAGACCTTACAACTTCATTGTTATTGGAGCAAATAATGAAGCCCTGCAAATTCCTCACATACATCTACGCCTCTGTAAGAACTATATTGATGGAAAACATTGGGAACTGGCGAGTTTTTGCGGACGCCCTGGGGTATGTCAACCTGCCATTGACGCATTTTTGCCGCACAGAGCTGGACAGCGAGCCAGAGAGGGTGGCTTCTGTGTTGGAGCGACTGAAGGAGGACTGCAACAATGCAGACAGCAAAGAGAGGAAGTCTTTCCAGAAAGAACTCCTGACGGTAAGCTAGAGCCATAAAATCAACTTCTGTTGCAGAAATTGTTCCATCAGAGCCATTTATTGGTATAAAAAATATGTAAATTGCGTTTTTTTGTAAAATATTAAATCTTAGTTGGATGCATTTTGTCTTTCATGTGTTCAATTAAAAGGGCCATATGTTTATATCCTCCTGGTGGGAATTTTATAACAGAGAACAATTGTTCCTTTCTTACAGCTTGTAATCTCACTACAGCTGCTTCAGGCTTTGGGTTTTAGGCAGTGATCCAGTCTGTTAATTCTGCTGGGAGTGCAGTCAATAACTGCTGTGTAGGCATTGAGGTCTAAAAGGGACCTGAGGAGCTGTGAAAAACAGCAGAGCATTTTATCCCCTTAGCAAGCGCATGTTGACTTTCACAGTGTGCAGCGTGCATGCAATATGCTGATGTGATAATTCTAATTGATCCTTATGAATATCCAAATTAAATCAAAAGGGAGCAAAACCAAGCACTGAAACGGTTTCAAGAAAAAAGCACTTCAGTCTAGTAGTTTCAGTTATTGGGCTTTTTAAAAACTATTAGGCTACACAGGCAAATGCCATTTTTGGGAGTCTTGATTTGAAGTTGAAGGAGTTTTAGGATCAGTCATGTTTGTCAGCAACAAAACCCTTGCATGTCCAGGGAAATATGTTATGAGACCAGGTGTTTTTCCTTTTTATGATGTTGAACTAGCTAAGCAGTGTTCACTGTGAATGAGTAGAAAATATTCTTTGCTTTTGGTTCTGCATCTACCATCATGGAGATGTGAATTTCCATCATAGACTCATGCGGTTAGAGATTCTCTTCCACAGATGGCTAACACACAATAATTGCTCCTATGATAACCTTGATTTCTTTATGCTTGTGTCTGTGTGTGCTGGGAAACCCGTGTTCATGTTTCTTAGAAGCACCACAACCTTTTTAGAGCGTTTATCCTGTTTATCATTACTTCTACACGTTGTTTCAGAGTACATTATCCTCGTGAGAGCCTCTGACAGAGGCCACAGATGTACTACAGCTAAAGTAACAGAGCAGAAACACTGTAATTTACACAAGGTTGTAAACACTAGTTAGAACCATTTATAGACAGAGAAACTGCAGAATGGAAAAGAACATAATAAAAGGTGGTGAATAAAAATACACCCTTTTGGGAAGCTTGACTATACTCTTG
The DNA here is from genome assembly GCA_006937955.1 of Pachypanchax playfairii. NCBI lineage: Eukaryota > Metazoa > Chordata > Actinopteri > Cyprinodontiformes > Aplocheilidae > Pachypanchax > Pachypanchax playfairii. The sequence goes on along the minus strand of SSNP01000257.1, from coordinate 216,380 downwards.
TCTTTTTATGTTATTTCTATCTGGATTACTCTTAAACTCTTGGATTCTGTGGAGTCATTCACAGCACGCAACAGTCCAGCATCACAAAGGTTTTTTAGTTTATTCAACACTTGTTTGTTTCTATGACATGAAAATGTTTCGTCTTCTCAGAAGTAGATTTGACTTCATGTTTGGGCAGCAGAATAAGAAGGAGCAGATATAATCATGTTTTAAAGTAAACAGGTTCCTATATTAGTGAGGACCATCTCTCACAGTTTGTCTGTGAGTGTTTTCACACGAACAGAAGTCTATTTGTAGAAGAAAGAGAAGCAAATCAAAAGCAGTGTGGTCACAGAAAAGAACTGCCTTTGTGCTTAAATGTCTGAACACATTCTGGTCTGCTTTGATTGTTGGTGGAAAAAGGAACATCCGTGTTTTGGGTGCACAGGCAATTTCATTTATTTACAGAACAGATTTTCTCTCCGTTTGACAGTTTTTGAGGCTGCTCACTGTTGTGAAGTCTGACAAAGGCAATCAACAAAAAATTAAATCACTCTGTGATAATGTAAATAAAATTAATTGTTTATTGTAAGTTTTATTTTTTTTAACAAATTAAAGTTATTTTTATGCTTATCAAAAGATTATGCTTTTTTTATTTTCGAGAGCCATTTTTTCATCAAATATGATTAAAGAACTAAAAATTCATGTTTTTGGTTTTTCAAAACAAAACTTGATATTTTTTGGGTGGAACTGTCGGACTTTTAAGAGGGAAAATTTTAGAAGCGTGATTGTATAAATGTTGGTTTCAGCAGGTGCAGTAGGGGAAATCCTTCAAACATGTTTGTTTTTATACTCAACATTTATTTGTTTTTATACTCATTGATTTGGCAAGAAATTTAGATCTTGGATACTAATACTAATTGTAAAGATATCTGATTTGAAGCTCAGTTGCAACAGTACACATTCCAATAATAATACTGCTTTTTCTCTCCACCACAGAGCTGCAGACATGCAGAAATACACATCTTACCTTCATCAGCAACTTAATATATGATCTCTAACTTTTTCTATTAATAACATATGTTTATGTACTAGTGTTAATGGCAACTCCACTAAATTAATGTCACAATTTGCTTATACCAGTTAATTTTTGACTTTTTAGTCATAATTGACTTAAAAAACTTAAGCTGCTGTTTAGTGGTGATCTGCACTTATAGATTTCTACTACAGTGGTCGACGGTTATATGCACAACACGCTTATATGCACAAAACTGCTTGGCAGGTTCCTGTGTCATAGAGAATCCATATGCTTATATGCACAGCTCCGACGGTTATATGCACAAAACATTTCGAGGTATCATACATGCAGTTTTTAGTGCTCGATCATGAGTTCTTAATATTCAATATAGAAAACCGTTCTGTTCTGTTACTAACTGTAACTTAATCTATGTTGTCCATGCACGCGTATCTGGTGCATCTGTTAGTGTCATAGTGGATCCTCTCTACGAGTATATAACTCTTTCTGTTTGAGAGTTTTATTCTCCTAATATATTGTAATTGCGTTGTTACATCATTTCCAGTTATCTGTTGTTAATACTGAACACTGCTACCCGTGTTTACAGTCCAAATGACCACCGACGGATAAATGCACACAACAGTTATATGCACAAATTTGCCGGGCACCATGGTCGTGCATATAACCGTCAACCACTGTATTTTAGCTTTTTTGTCACATTGAATGTTTCAGATCAGCAAACACTTTCAAACAACTTGAGCAAATACAAAATGCAGGCAAGTGAATATTTCATATATTGAAAGAAAAGACCAAACAAGCCTTGTCCCAAATCAAACCGTGTAACAGGATGTGCCATCTCCCCACCCCCCTTGGCAGTTGTTAACAACACTGTGGAGGATTCCTTTTGTCCACTCATCTTTTTTCAGCCACATTGGAGGGATTTTGAGCATGAACAGCCTTTTCAAGATCATGCTACAGCAACTTAATTCCGTTTAGGTTAAGACTTTGCCAAGTTCACTCCTAAACCTTCAAGTACTTGTTTTTATAACCAATTTGAGGGGGACTTGCAGGTGTTCTTCCTGCTGCAGAACCCAAGCATCAGTTCACAAAATATATTCCCAAAAATCTCAGGGATCATCAGGATATTATTTTGATTAATGCGAGATGAGTCTTTGTGTTCTTTAGGTCCGGAAGGGGTTTTTACCTTTTAGCTCTTTCATAGACGTCCCATCTCTTTCTTATTGTTGAATTAGGAACATTGATTTAAACTAAGAGGTGTTGTTCTGTGTTCTATTGTGACCTCTTGGATGAGTCATCAATGGACTCTTGGAGTAAATTTGGTCAGCTGGTAACTCGTGGGAAAGCTCACCACTGTTTCATGTTTTCTACACTTGTGTAATGACTCTCACTGTGATTATCCTGGAGTTCTAAAAGCCTTAGGTACAATTTTGTAAGCCTTTCCAGACTGACAGACGTTTTTCATCCATTTTAAAATTTCTTTAAAATGACGTGTTTACATCTGAGATCTACCTTATGTGAAAGACAGGTTCTATATGTGTGATTTATTGAATCTATAGGTAATCAGGTTTGGGTGTGGCTAATGAGAATTAACTAAGATTTCCCCCCAAAAGTTAGTTATTTACCAGTTGGATTAGTAAATAATACATTATCAAATACATTTGAAATTTATTGTAATCACACTGACTGTGTTTACATGCAGCCAAAAACCCATTAAAAACTGGAATATTAGCAATAACCCGGTCACGCACGTCCATGTAAACATCAGCAAAAACCCAAATATGCTCATATCTGGGTTTTTAAAAACCCAAATATGAGACATGGAGTAACCTTTTTCTAACCCGGATATTTGGTCATGTAAACACGTATCGGCATATCCTCATCAAAAGGAACATTGATCTGTATTTTGCGCATGTTCTATTCACACGGAATCTTGGTCTTTGAGTAGAGGAACTTCTTGTTTTGCACCATCTGGCACATACAAAAACCTGCGTGCAGAAGTAAACAGGAAGTAGAGGTGAACATGTCAACACGCAGCACAGCACCACACTTTTGGAGCAGAGAGGAAACCAATTTCTTTATTAGTGTAGTGAAAACCATGAATATGATGTCTTTTGTTGACGGCAGAAAAAAATAGTGAGATTTACAAGAAGGTGACCGTAAAGTTAAGGAAATGACACATTTTGTGCCTTAAGGTTGTCAAAATGTCCAGACTCCAACCGTGCATCACAGTTTACATCGAGATATTGCCAATTGATTATAAAGTCCATTCGGGAGTAACTCTCTCTGCTCACGTATGTAAACGGGTTATTCCGAATGTTTCAGAAACTCAGATAGTGACCTTAACCCGACCATAACCAGAATATTGACAGCATGTAAACATAGTCATTGTCAGTCTTTGCAATATCAGTATCACAAAATATTGTTTAGATTGCAATGTAAGCTGTTAAATTTTAAGTGCCACACCTTAAACGTCTTCAACCCAGTTGTATATTATGCCAGTCTGGTGGATTCTCATTGCCCTGGGTGCCCAGACTTGGTTTAGATGATGGTGATTGAGATGCTGAAGTACAGGGAGAGTACTGTGAGCAACATGTTGATAAATTAGAATGAGTGGAATGAGGAAAATTAGATTTGTCAAAAAATATAAAGTCAAAACTGGTTGAGTAATGTTTACCGCCAACGCACGTTTCCTAGTATCATGCAGGCCTAGTTCAAACTCTAAGAAATGAAGAGCTTTTGTGTGCTGCTGTCAGGGTTTTGTGTTGTATTTTAGTGTTCGTGATTGTTGTTCCCAGGATTCTCCTTTGATCTTATTTTATAAGAGTTTAGTTTTTCCTGTTTTATTTTGTAGGATGTTCTTGTTTCCAGTTTCCCTTGAATTTCATTGCTTTATTCATCTGTGTTCAGGGTTTTTTTGTGTGTGGCTGGTTTTGTTGCTTGGGTTGTTCTTGTGCGTTTGGTTTTTGATCAAGATTCATGTTCTCCCTTGTGTAGTACTCTCTGGCTTATCATATACTTTTTCCTAAGTAGCTCATTCAGGTTGGTTCATATCTATCCTCCCTTCATTCTGATTAGTTCTCCCTGCTCCTCTTCCACCTGTCCCCATTTATTAATCACCCATCCTCAGAGTAAATGCTTCCTTCATTCTCTAACAGTTGTCAGTGCATACGTCTTCCTCATCTATGACGTCCAAGTGATGCTATAAAGGGGAGCCTCATACATTGTTGTTTGGAGAGTCTTTAGAGGGCAGCACATTATTGGTTGGTTGGTTGATTGATTTTATATTTTTAATTTCAGTCCCAACTATATGTTGAAGGCTCTTATTGTGAAGGATTGAATGAAGTTGTGTGAGTTCCACTCTTGTGTTGATGCTGTTGCAAGGAGTAATGCATGTAGTTAATCCACTATAAGCACATCCATGCGCCTCACCTACAGTTGCTTTTCGTACAACATCACAAAATGTCTCACCTGTGCGTTGCACCAACAACATACCAAAACATACTGTAAAGACCATAAAATATAAAAACTGACCACATTTTTCCATCTTCTTCTGGGTGAAAATGTGATGCCACATGTGACCATGAAACCAGAGACTGCATACTAGAGATATGGGCCATTTAAAAAAAAATGCCAACTATTTTACAGAATTTATAAAGAAGAGAATATGAGTCATGTGAACATTTAAGCATCATAGATCTTTTATTTATTCAAAATATAATTTTTCTTTACTATAGAAGTTCTAATTGGGCAGTAGAGGTTTAAAAAATCCACCACTTTTTCAGGAAATTGTTCCATTTTAAAATGCTTCTGAAAACTTGCTTAACAAAGAGAAGATATATTTGAAGTAGTGTTTGACTGATCTCTGTATTTATCAGAAGAGATTTTCAATGAGATGTTTTTCACTGTGAGCTTAAAATGAAACAGGTCTCCACAGGCTAAATCTATCAAATTTGTGTATCTGGATTTGTGTCAGTTTTTTTTTACTTAGAAAATTTGATGGTAATAATGCCAGTGTGCAGGAAGTTTTTATCAGATATTTAACAGTGTGGAGTAGTACAGAGTGTCTGATGTGAATGTCTCTAGTTTGTGAAGAGATTTCTCTTGTTGTTGTCGGCGGATGATGGCGAGTATCCAGCTTGTGTCTGTTGGATCTTATGCCTGCAGATGTTTCCTGCCTCATTGTTCACAAAATAAACAAAAATCCCAGTTGTGGACCTGCAGGCGCCTGCAGTTCTTACAGTCTCTTTGTCTTTCCCATAATCCATCTTGAGCCAGAGCCTCACTAACTAATCACTCACTCTAAACCGCAGTGTTTCCTATGATGGTAAACTATTTTACATAACACCAAATGATCTCTGTTTAATGCCAGAGTGCAGCTATAAATACCAACTAGGTTTGGGCAGGTTTGTTTAAAAAAATCACGATATTAATTTCATGATTTCAAAAAGTAATTTTATTTTCAAAAGATGATGTTGGGTGTTTGTTTATTTTTGATGTGTGTGTGTGTTAGACTTGGTTTTTGTTAACTCAGTTGGACCTTTTCTGGTATAACCACTGAACAGTAAACCTTATAGGAACAAAAACTTAGTATTAATACATAAAAATTTGTGGATTGTAAGAGTTTAGGTAGGTTAGGCTGAGGTATCAACTGAGTTTGAGTTAGGATTAGGGTCAGGGTTAGGCTACAGGAATGAATGAAAGTCAATGTTAAGTCCTAAAATTAATAGAAATATAAGCTTGTGTATGTGTCTGTTGGTTTGTTAGCAAAATCTGATGATCTACAGGATTCATTTACATGAAACTCTATTCTAAACTTTATTCAGGGTCATGGGAGTGCTTATCTCCAGTGGTCATATAAAATGAGGCAGGGTTCAACCTGAATAGCTCGATATATTGATACATCAAATATATTCGAATGACAGAAGAAAGGTACAATTTGTTGCCTGTTTGTGTGTGTGCATGCTTGTTTGTCTGTGATGTTGGCAAAGTACTTCAGGAAGCACTAAATGAATGTTGATGAAACTTTCAGAATATAGCCATTACTCATGCATCTAAAAGTAATTAACTTTTGTAGTCAACCCAATTCAAGATGGCTGCCATGGCCAACTGACTTTAGCAAACAAAAAGGCAATAACTCAGTTAGTTTTATGGATATTGACCTAAAATTGGATGTGATAACAGCTGCAAGTCATTAACAACACACACCATGAATGCTGACAGATTTCACATTATCTTACAATACTGCATGTGATCATGCAAATGTTTTTTCTAAACTCCTTTGTTAACATGAGAGGATCTTAGTTTCAAGAGGAACTCACCCCCCTATAAATTATCTTCCTACCTTCTAAATGCTTTTATAAAAAATGCTAAAAGTGGGCGTTACTTAGGACCCTGGGGGAGGCGAGCTGTGTTGTGATTGATGTGTGGCACTTCTCTGTGTTTAGCTTAGCTCCAATGTGACTCTGCTGTGTTGCAGAGAGGTAACCCGAGCATGATGAGAATATAACCTCTATAAATCACATCCACACAATCACAACCACTGCAGGGAAGTATTTGCCCTGATTTCATTATTCATTTCCTGAAATTAGTTATTCTCTTTGTTGTAGTTTTTAGATTAGTTTATCGATTGGTTGTTGTTAGCAAGAATGCTAAAGCTATTGCCGTGTTGCAGAGACATGTCTGAGTAAATGCCTGACTTAAAATATAACATGCACAAATCACATCCACATAATCACAACCACTGCAGTAAAGTCTTTCCCTTAATTTAATGATTCTTTTACTGTTATTAGTTATTCTCTTTGTCGTAGTTTTCAGCTAGTTGCTCTAAATCCCTGTGTGCAGCTCTTTGGTGCGATGCTGGAGACAACGTCCAGGTGGGGGCCTGTGTGTGTGTGAGAGATGGTTTTATACCCCAGAAGGCATGTCTTAGAGAATGCCAGTAACGTAGACATGACCCGTTTTCAGCCAATCACAAATTTCAAAGGGAATGGCCACTTTTCAACCCTAAAGGTGCATTCACACCGGCGACTTTGTCAACGTCAAGTAACGCTGATAACGCTCCAAATTTGACGTTTGAAATTGAAGCTCATAACGCCTGCCAGTCAGAGCGCGTAGGCGTTAAAGCTCGTAAAGCCTGACCGAAAAAGAGCATGAAGGCGGGGCTTCCTTTGTTATCGGATGTTCGGAGCTATGGCGGATCATATTGAGACAGTGGCTTGGATTTATTTACTTCATAGATCTAGACAACGTCGACGTCGGGTGCATCAGCGCCGTTTGTGGATACACCCCATTCTTCAGATGCGTTCTGAGTTTGGTGAGTTTAACCATTTGCTCCAGGAGCTACGTTTTCCATTTTGGTTGATCCCGCTTCTTCCCGGCTACGTGCTGTGACGTCTTACGTCACTACGATGAGACGCTCTGATTGGTTGACATGCCGCTTCAAGAGCGTTAAGAGCGTCAAAAGTTCAGCTAGCTGAACTTTGACCTTTTCTAGCTTTTCTAGCTTTTCAAGCGTCAACGCCTGAAACGCCAGAAAAGCTTGAAAAGTTGCCGCTCATAATGCTCACAAAGCGACGCAGAGCCGTTGACGTCTGTCTGACGCCCGTCCACCATAGACTTTACATATAAACTTGCCGCTTATGAAGTTGATGGTTGGGCCGGTGTGAACGCACCATAAGAGGGTAACACTAAGATGTTTTTAGACCAAAAAGTGTAGAAAATGTCAAAACATGCCCAGAAACTGAAAGGTTGCATTGGTAAAGACCCACTAATACAGTTTATAAGCAGAAAAAAGCTGTTTTGTGGGTGAGTTGCTATTTAAATGTCTGGCAAGAAAAGTTAGGAAATTACATTATCATACACATTATCACACACAGAGTGTGGGAGTTTAAAAGATTCACAACACTGAAAATCGGACTGTTAAAGAATATTTATAAACATTAGAATTGATTCCTTATGACTGCAGTATACAGTAGGTGCAGAACTAAATGTTGTTGGTATTTCAAATGAGTTTTCCCTGACAGAGATGTTCCCAGGTTGTGAGACAGGTTATGACTTTGAATGCAAAATCAGCAGCTGCATTTATTTATTTAATAAGAGGGTTTTGTACAGCTTTCACTCTGCTCTGTTTTAATAATAAAAAAATAAATGGAAAGTATAACAGCTACATGACAATATTTCTGCTGTGATCAAATTACACAATTTCAACACAAGTTTCTTTTCACCCAGCTGTTGTAGTTTTGGGAATTTCTGGACAAGTCTCTGCAGGTTTTTTCAATTTACACCTCCTTTGAAGCTCTAGCATTCTTTCTGAAGACATTTTTCTGAAAATAAAAACACTACACCCCCCCATATCTTTCCTTTCATCTGCTCATATGCCACTGTAACCTTTTCCACTGAGTTGGTGCAGCATGTTCAAGCTTTGCCTAAACTTATGTAAATCTGCACACCAGCTGCTTATGCAAATATAGAATTATTGCTGTTGGTCGCTCAGTGATCAATTCAGTCCATGGCAAAGAGCTCACGTATGTGCCCCGTCTCTTCTCGAGCCAACCAAAACTTCCAGACATCCTCACATCATCCTACATTCCTCACTTCTCCACACAAAATCCTTCGAGGTGTGTCCTCCAGTAGAACCCGCAGACCAGAGTTCCCGCACTTCAACCACCTGCCGTGTGTGAGCTGCTAATAAAGACCTGTCCACACACAACCCTGCTTGTCACATATTGGAAAACCCTCTATGGCAAGCAATTAAGGTATATAATCACCAGATGTCCCCAGTGCTTCCAGCTGCTTGACCTAAAGACTCCACAGTAACAGCATCACTGTGTCGGACTATTCACAGCATTAGGCAACCCAAAATGATGCCCGCTGCTCTGCCAGCTACTGGTTGGTAAATGTAAACAAAATGTCAATGTCGTGCCCATCAAAATTAATATTTTATAATATTTTACTTCAAATATAATTTCTAAAGAAAATGTTGTATTTTCATTCTACAACCCTCTAAACACCCCGTGGAAGCATTATTTTGTTAAAAATGCTCTTATGAAAATATTCCATATTGCACCTTTAAGTTGCTAGTATTACCAAAAATGATATTTGTTTGGTCCAAGTCTGACCTTTTGAAGCAGAAGAAATTCCAAACTACAGATGTGGCTTCTCTTTTTGGAATAAGTTGTTCTGGGTCATTAATCTGTGTGTCGCTGTTTCAGCCCCCGCCAGCAGACATTCTTCATTCAAAATTTTATTTTTAATGTGTGGTCTTAGCGTGTAGCACTGAAATTGGTCCCCGCAGAAACACGTTCCCACTGCAGATGCTCCGGACATTGTCTTAGCTGTTCACCGGTACAGCGATATGTGAAAATTTCATATCATAACCAAAATAAACACCGGTTTCCAGTACGAACCAGTATACCGCCCAGCTGTAGATAAAATTATTTTATGTTTGTTGCTTTTAATGTGAAATGTTACTGTGCATAAAATGCATGGTGATAAAGAAGGCTAGCCTCTGTAGGTTCATTCTTATTTCCTGAACCTTCATCCTGTTCTCTTTCCTGTTGTTGTTGTTGTTGTTGTATACACACCGTCATGCCAACAGAAATCCATAAATCTTGCTACTCGAGACCACAGAGGGGGAACCTTTTGTTGTATCTTTGAACTTAAAGGGGGAGGTTTATTTCAAAGCTCTCACTCAGCTCTGCAGCAAAGTGTCTGACCCCTGTGAATTATTTGCAGTGAGATCAGTTTGGCAGATAGAGCTCAGAAATAATATCCTATTTCTGAAGGAGGAATCTGAAGACTGGAGAGGTCAATTATCTACGACTAACTCTCTGCTCGGCCATTTTTGTGCACGGATTGTTTTTTCTTCCATGATCCTTGGCCTTCACTTCCTCCTCTCCCTCCTTCTGTGGTTGGGTGTGGCCATCTTCTGCTTTTGGAATAATTGACTGAACAACAGATCTCAGACTCTTCGGGAGTTTGAGGGAGTTAATGAAGAATGCGGAGAGTTCAGTGTGGAGGTTGAAACTAGCAGCAGAGTTTTAAGATATTAAACATCTCACAATAGTAAAGAAACCAGATAGAACATTTGTCTTAAAAACAGGGAAGGAATAAAACTCCAAAGCCACGGTGCAGTTGAGAGGAAGCAGGAAGGCAGCAAATGGGAGAATTGGAGAGAGTGAGATGGAAAATGAAGATGGAATGGAGACATAATAAAGAGAAAATTGAAGCCGGGAGATTGAGTGTCAGTTTGTAGCTGAAGGCGAAAAAGGGAAACAGAATGACAGAAGAAATCATTTATTTATTATCAAAGCTTCACTCCAGGTCATGGCAAGGTCTTGGTTTGTTGTTTTCTTTGAACAAGAGTGTTCAGACTGTGTGTGTTTTAGTGTTCAATGACAGGAATGATTGAGATGCCCTCTTTGTTCATTTCCACTCCAGACTAATCTCCAAAAATGTGTCTGGAAGAGTTTTCTTCTTGTTTTGACATTGATTTATGCAGCAGGAGAAACTGTGAGGCGTCGTGCAGCTGATTGCTGAGCTGGTGAAACAAACTCTGGCATTTAACTTACACACTCTCACACACATTCAGTGGGTCCCATAATATAGAGACCAGCTGACATTTTGGAAAAATACAGCACAGCATTTAATTCCTCCTCAGCTGCAGAGGGCTGTTGCATAGAGTAGAAGAATGGCTGTCTGCTGCAGGCCAAGAAGGAGTTTGAAATTCAGTGATTAATACTTTACAACACATCAAACATTTATAAGAGCTGGTTTTTGACCTTAAAAAATGAGCCTGGTAAAGAAAAGGTTTATCTTTGCAACACTGAAACGGACCTTCAGCTGTTTTATCCTGGTTGTAGTGGTTCTACAAACTGTTCTGACAAACTATATACTATATTGTAATATATTGCTCCAATTACTTTTTATTTTTTATCAGATTAACTGTTTTTTCCAGAAAGTTACACTTACTTGTCTCTTTTCATGATGTGCAGGGCAACACGATGCAACAGCTGCAGCTGGAGTCTCTGCATCATCGTCATCTTGAAAATTAGAAGCTTTTGCATGAATTTCTGAGCAGATGTGATGAACAACACACAGAATTTTGGAGATACTGGACAGTTGCCACTTATATTCCCTGACAAAATGTAGTGACAGCCAGAGGATCTTCATATTAACAACTTGAAATTGCCTTTAGTTGTGCATCCTGATGCTGTTCGCACATCACATGGCATTAATCTTATTAAAATAGTCATTGGTAGATGGTATTAAGGTTCCAACACACTTGTGTCAAGACCACAAGAACTCTGCAGCCAGCGTACAGCAGACAATCAGCTCATATTCCATTCCAATAAAAACGTTTTTTTCTGAGGTTTCTGTTGAATATTTTAGCTCCACAGGTGTTCTTACCTTCATAGTGGGTGAAAACAGGTCAACAACTTCTCTTTCAGTTTTAATCTCTCAAACTACGCAGGTGGCGATAACACCCGAGTTCTCCCGAGTCCGAACGGCCTGTATTTGTTTCGTCACAACTCCTTTGTTCGTTAGTATTCATCAGCTCCCTCAGTTGAATCCACGCCTAGCATGCTGCTGGCTAAAAGCTGTAGCATAACGTAGCAAACAGGAAGAGAGAACGTCTGATGTTGCCATGCGCAGCGGGGCAGGAAACAGTATACCTTGCTCTCATAGGCTAGTTTGTTAGCCAATCAGAGTCCAGCAAATTTGAATAATGAGTATGAACAAGCTGCTGCCGAAGCCTGACGGAAGGAGCCGGAACCACCCGAATTTTAACGCAGACAGATTGAAAGGTCTGTTAATCAGTGTTTCCTGACATTTTTTAGATATAAAATGTTTCATATTACTGGTTAATACTTAAGAAATAACCACAAAGACCTGAAATTTGTATGAAATGGCCTCTTTAAGAATTCATCAAGTTGCTCATGCGGCAGATGTAACAACTTCCTGTAGGAAATCGTGTCCGCCTCCAGGAATGTTCACACACTCCAGATTTAGTAGGAATTGGGAGTTTCATACAAACCCATCATTCATATGGGTTATTGTGACTGAAACTTAAAACTGTAAAATATCTGATCAAAAGAAAAAAAATCACCCTCTTGGATGATGTTTAGAAAGTTGTTTTGCTTTGGAAACAATTATTCCTGATAATTAATGAAACAGTGTATGTGACAGACTGTGATGTGAAAAAATATTTGCACCCTCATTGATTTCTTTGGTTTTTGCTTGGTTATTATTACTAAAGTTGTCTTTGCGTTTGTTAACGGGATGAGGTGAGAACAAGTTGTTCTTACCTGTGTGTGGTGGCGACACTTCATGTGATCATGATGATAATCCATGAAAGAGGGGCGAGTTTTGGGAATCCATTATGCATAACATGATGTGTAACGCCAAGCAGATAAACTTATGCATCTCACACCTCAACAAAGTCTGCAATAAAGTCGCAAAAGTTTGGATAGAAAGAACTGATGACAATCAATGCGGGCCGCCGAGCTCACAGCACATATTTCATCCCAGCCAGAGACATCCATTTTAGCAGACAGGTCCGAGTCGCGTGATTTTAGTGCACCTGACCCAGATCCGTCAGATGAGCGGTTCCCGTCTGGATCAACCAGGAGGTGTCAATAAAACAACGTTTATTAGTGTCAAAGACACTTTTCTGCCTGACATGTCTCGTTTCACAAAAAGCCTGTTATCTCCACTTTTTGTTTTGGCAAAACCACCGATGTTCTACAGCACATTGTGAAAGAAGGGAAAAAGCTAAAAGCAAGCTGTTTGTTCCTGATGGAAGTAGAGAGTATACTATATATTTTGACAGTTTTGGTGTCTATATAGTCATAAAGCACAATATTTTGTGGCTCTTCAAAAACAGTAAAAATGCTCAAAAATGCTGGCAGTGAAGGGCTTTTCTGTTTAGAAAACAGCTGGCAGACAATCAGTTAAATATTTCATACCTGCAAACACATTTTAATATTATACAAGGGACATCCAGGGCAACGAGAATCTATCAGACTGATCAAATATATTATTGGGATGATAAAGCTGAATACATGACACAGAACATGTTACAGCCTATGTTTTAGTGTAATCAGACAGTCCTTTGCAATATTGATATTGAGCACATTGATAGTTTGATGATCATGATGATGATGATAAATGTCCACTACACTGTGCAGCCCTAGTTTGAACCTACTGAAAGACCATGCCAGCAGACAGTGGTCCAAAAAATATTGGATCCCTTTACATATTTTATTTTTTGTCAGACATAAATGTTTCAGATCATCAAACTTTACAGAGGCCCTTCCATTAACAATGTTTTTTCTGAGGTTTCTGTTGAATATTTTAGCTCCACAGGTGTTCTTACCTTCATAGTGGGTGTGAAAACAGGTCAAAAACTTCTCTTTCAGTTTTAATCTCTCAAACTACGCAGGTGGTGATAAAACCCGAGTTCTCCCGAGTCCGAACGACCTGTATCTGTTTGATCACAACTCCTTTGCTCGTAAGTTTTCGGCAGCTCCCGCAGTTGAAACCACGCCTAGCATGCTGCTAGCTAAAAGCTGTAGCATAAGACGTAGCAAACAGGAAGACATGACGTCTGACGTTGCCATGCACAGCGGGGCAGGAAACAGTATACCTTGCTCTCATACGCTAGTTTGTTAGCCAATCAGAGTCCAGCAAATTCAAATAATGAATATGAACGAGCTGCTGACGAAGCTGCCTGACGGAAGGAGCCGGAACCACCCGAAATTTAATGCAGTCAGATTGAAAGGTCTGTTAATCAGTGTTTCCTGGTGTCTTTTAGATAAAAAATGTTTCATATTACTGGTTAATACTTAAGAAATAACCACAAAGTCCTGAAATGTGTATGAAATGGTCTCTTTAATACCAAAAGTTAAGACACAATGCTTTTTTCAAATTTGGATTTTATTTATTGAGAGGAAAAACTCTATCCAAACCAACCTGGTGCTGTATGATAAAGTAACTTCCCCCTGTTCACCAAGGTGGGCACAACCATTTATTAAAGGTTTTGGAGCAATTACAGCTTCATGTAGTGAAGTCAGATGGATTCTTCAGTCATCTGTGAGTGTGGATTTACTTCACTTTGATTAGGATCTGTACAGGAGCTGTATCTGCTTCTGGTCTCAGACTGATTCGTTCTTCTGATCTTTTCTTTTCCTTCATTACATACTATATCACCGTGTCAGCATGTCGTCTGACAGTAAAAACGGTCCCGGTGGAACACGTTAATCACGAAACTGGACACAGTCACCTCCTTTAAATGAAGCACTGAATCTAATCATTTTGCCTTGAGGATTTTTTTTTGTAATGGAGTCATTAAAGTCACTCCATGAATAATTTCAGCCCTATTAAACAGTATTGCTTGTTATCAGCCATATACTTCAAATGTGTTTGGACAGGAAATGATCACTTTCATTTTGGCAGGTATTTCCTGTTCAGCTGTCCAGTGATGAAACAGATTGCATCTACATTCCAGTATTAACAAAGATAAACTCACACATTATCTTATACAAAAGCAGATAAATATTCAAGGTCGAAATTAAACTTTGCTGAATGTGCAAATATATCCCTTTTTTTTATTTTGATGCTTTACAGAGCAGGAAGTTGTGTCCACTATCTCATCCTTTAGTCTCATTTCAGCCAGGGAAACTACTGGAGCATGAAGTCTGCATTCCTCACCCCCCTCCTTCAATCTCCCCCCTGCCGTTCATGCTCTCAACTTCCCTCATCCTCACCCTTCCTTCATATCCTGTCATTCCACACACATTCCTGCGCATTCAACTGTGGCCCAGAGTGGAGCATGTAGTCACCTTTGCTTTGTTGAGTCTGGGACTCTTCTGAGTGTCTGTCTGAACCTCTATTATTGTTGGGACCACTTTGTGTTGCAGGGAGTGGAAATATTTTTAGAATAAGTCACATTTAGGGGAGGGCCATTCAAAGGGGAATGGAAACTTGAACCTTTTTTGCTTGTAGCATTTTTTTTCCTCCAAGTACCATTTGATATTTTAGACAGATTTGTCATCTATGTTGAACTTTGGTATCTAGTCCATGTTTTAAATAAGGGGGCGGAGCTTCAGTTTTGCAATCCAAGTGTCTGAATTGACTTTCATTATTAATTAAAAATGTATAATTCAGTTTTAATATGTTTTTATCTGAATTTATTAACTTCTAAGAGCACTAAAACTTAAGATTCTTATTACTGCCAGTAGAAGACAGTGGGACATTGAGACACAGCTGTGTGTGAGCACCTGTAAATGTGTGTGAATGTGTTGCATGAATGCACTTATATTTGCATGTGCCACATTATTTGCAAATCCCCGGTGACGCCCTGCAGGAACAGCCTAAGTCTCTGCAGCATATTTGACTTTTCCCACAATCACCAGTCATCTCTTGGCCAAATCCACGGAGACAGAGAGGTCACCCGGGGCAACAGGAGGGGCCGGGCTCCTGTTCAGACCAGTTAAAACTCAAACAAACAGAAGCCTTTTCAGACAGGAGGCCTGAAAATGGAGATGATGTTCATGTCTGAACCTCTGTGAAGACAATGAAAGCTGTTAAACACAACACTTGGATCTTTTCAGATTTTGAAACTCTTTCAGTTATCAACTTTGAAGGTTCTCACTCTGTTCAGCTGTTGAAAGGATTTCGTTTTTGTTTTCAGGCAAAAGCATTTGAAAAATTCACAAAGCTGAGATTTATGTGGGATTGAGGAGAAAGTCTGAGAAAATGAACAGAGGATCAAGTCTAGAGTGAAACCTATTGATGAACATGTGTCAATCATTTTATACTAAGTTCATATAAATGGTTTCATCATCACTTTGTTAACATTTTGCAGTTGCCCCCCTGTTATGTGGTTCACTGACTTTTTTCGAGTTTTGTTTCTGTCTAGGACCCAGAATTCAGTCTCAGTCACATAAGCTTTATTTTTCATACATCTGCACCTTGTCTGACTGTCTGATGGACTCCTGTGTCTTTTTCTTTACAGGCTCTGTTAAAGATGGACTGTCAGGGTCTCGTGGCTAGGTTGGTCATGGACTTTGTCCTCCTGACTACTGCCGTGGAAGTAGCCGGACGTTGGAGGGAGCTGGCCGAGAGGATCGTCAAAGTTTCACGGCAGCAGATGGATGCCTACGAAGCGCCTCACCGTGACAAGAATGGAGTGGTGGACAGTGAGGTACACCAGCAAGTTATTTTAATTAGTTTCCTACTTTAATTTATAGGCTTTAAAAGTTCAACTTATCCCCAAATCAACCTCTTTTTGCTAATAAACTATAAATGAGTGTTTAATAGTCCTGCCTACATTTCTGGGTCTTATTTTTGGTATTTTAGCACATTTTTGTACAACTATTCATTTTATACCAAAAACCGTTGGTGGAGCGCCCTCTTCAGGTTAAAACGTTACACTACACTTGAATTTGAATCAGGCATTGCTATTGGCTGAGACCTTTTTTTCTCTATATGTGATGTCAGAATTCTGCTGCTATGGAGTATAAAAGAGCTCGGGTCGCGCAGCGTCACATATTACATTAGATAATCCAAATTTAGCTTTTACTTTGATCAACAACGATATACCGCTAAGTAACTGGCCTTTTTCTATGCCGCTTAAGCTGCTGCAGGAAGAACCATCGGCTCGAAACGGTAGTACGGCTGCGCACACCTGCACCTGTTTGCAGAGTCACATGATATTACGCGATAATCTAAATGTAGCTATAGCTGTGGCTAACAACAATCTACTACTAAGAGAAGAGCCTCATTCTAAGTCCTACGTTTGCCTCGAGTTGTAACAGGTCTAAAACACCTCACTTGAAAGAGATCCAGACCAGATACCTAGAGGAGTTGCCAAAAAGATCTCCAAGTTTCTCAGTATGTTATAACATTTATGGGATTATTCTGCTTGCAGGCCATGTGGAAGCCTGCATATGACTTCCTGGTAACGTGGGCTGCTCAGATCGGAGACAGCTACAGGGACGTGATCCAGGAGCTTCATATGGGTCTGGACAAAATGAAGAACCCCATCACCAAGCGCTGGAAGCACCTTACTGGCACCCTCATCCTGGTTAACTGCTTGGATGTTCTGCGGAGCTCCGCCTTCAGCCCCACAGCTCAGGAGGACTACGCCATCTGAACATGGTTTTACACACACCAGCTCACCTCGCTCCACTGGACCTGTGTCCCTCCACTCACATCAGCTGACCACTCACGCTGAAAGTCACCACTGCTGTCGTATGGTTGTGTTACTGCAGCGTTGCCCTCAGCTCATGTTGACCAGAGGGAAACGACACGATGCCCCCACGTCTCCTCCGAACAACAAACGGAGCTCCCGATAACCACAGAGACAACATGTTGCACACTTTTTGTATTTTTCTACTCCAGTTATGGCACAGTATTCTTTTGTAAAGCAACACTTGGAGCTTATGGTTAGTGGATTGAACACTACAAAAACCAAAACATTTTTATCAAGGAGCAACATTTTAACTTGTGTATCCTTGTTACTGAAGCCTTGTCACACGTGTCAAACCATTTGTGTGTGTTTGGGATCCAGATCTTTTCTTCTCTTTACTCATTTGAATTTTTATTGTCTTTTTTTCAGAAATCCAGATATTTTAGAAAAAGTTTTCAATCAAACTCTCCAATACAGACATTTCAATAACTAATTTCTCCATCAGTTCGTTACCACAGAATTTGAACATAATTAACTACATTTTTCTTGTTTTTTTTCTCTCATTTCATTCTTTTGGATTTGAATCTGACTTGTTTTCTAGGACTTGGACTTGTTGCTTGTATTGTGCTTTAAAATTACCTTGGTGTAAATTGGCTCTAGATACATAACATCATTAATTTGGAGTGGTGGTAAGGTGAATAAAAAATGTCACGTGAAATTGTCAATTATTTTTACAGAAGTTTTGTCTGTATTTTTATTGGAAGAAACTAGGTATCTCAGTTGATATCCATTTGAAAAACATTAGTTTTTTTTCATCATTATGATTTAAAGCTTCTGTACAGTGACCTTGAAAGTTGATTTGAATAACCCCTCCTTTCCACCGGACGCGTTAGCGGTGCAAATGAGACGCGTCTCAGAAGTGTAATGACGCTGCCTTTACGCGGCAGTTCTATTTTTACGCACTATGCTTCTAAAACGCGTCAAATTTAGCTGTTTAGTTTGGACCAGACAGGAAATCTGGCATTTGTGAAAAGTAAAATACCTGGAAGTTTCAAAATAAAGGACACATGCAGATTTCCATTTGCTTGACTACGAAAAAATACTTGAAATGTGATGGGTTTTGATCTCTCAAACTACGCAAGTGGCGATAACACCCCAGTTCAAACGGCCTGTATCTGTTTTGTCACAACTTGTTTGTTTGTTAGTATTCATCAGCTCCCGCAGTTGAAACCACGCCTAGCATGATGCTGGCTAAAAGCTGTTAGCATAAGACGTAGCAAACAGGAAGACACGACGTCTGACGTTGCCATGCGCAGTGGGGCAGGAAACAGTATACCTTGCTCTCATAGGCTAGTTTGTTAGCCAATCAGAGTCCAGCAAATTCGAATAATGAATATGAACGAGCTGCTGACGAAGCAGCAGAAGCAGCCTGACGGAAGGAGCCGGAACCACCCGAATTTTAACCCAGACAAATTGAAAGGTCTGTTAATCAGTGTTTCCTGATGTTTTTTAGATATAAAATGTTTCATATTACTGGTTAATACTTAAGAAATAACCACAAAGTCCTGAAATTTGTATGAAATGGCCTCTTTGAGTCCGTAGGTGGTGTGAAAATAAAACACATACCTTCTGGATGCATGTTGTCGTTTTTCTCCCTGTTTGTTGTGTGTACTGGCTGCATCTAAAAATCTCCCGGTGGGAAGAGACATGTGGCTGACTTTGCAAGCAAAACGCCTCTTATGCATCCGGTGGAAAGGAGGGGTAATTCCATTAATACCTTAAGAAAAAAGATGTTGCTTTATAGAATGTAAAACTAAAATAAATAAAAGTACAGTATGGGTCAGTCTGTTTAGTAGGGCGTCTTTAAAGTCAGTAAAGTTTTTGTTGTAGTTTGATCAGTTATCTGTACAGCATCCGTGATGTTGTACATTCTCTTCCACAACGTGCTAAATTCTCACTCCCAGCCATTGTTATCTATTTGTTCAATGTCTTTAAGTCTTCAGATATAATTGTGTTGGTTACAGTACAAATAAATGTCTCCTCTGATTTTTAGAAAATGTTCAACTTCTTGATGCAAATATTAACAGATTAAAGTTTCCTGAAAAAACTGATCTTTGTCCCTTTTTGTAAAGACTCACCTGTAGGTGATGTCCATCTCACGCAAAAATACAGGTTTTTTTTTTTTGTTGTTTTGCAAAAATATACAACTGAAGTGGAGGTCAAACATATTGCAAAGGTGTTATTCACCTGTGGTTGCAGTTTCCACTGTGTAATCCTTTCAAAATAAAACTAAGGTGTCAATGTTTATCTGGCAAATTTTGTGGTGACAAATGCACCTCTGTCTGGAAAAGTACTGTAGTGCTCAAGAACATACTTTTTAAATTACTTTACCTTTTAGTCGTGGTAGCAGTGTGTTACTACCAGATACAAGCGGGGGTGAAAAAAAAAACAGTTTCCTATTTAAATAACAGTTATTCAAATTTGTGTATTTTAAGATTTCCTTCAATATTTACAAACCATTGTCCGTCTCTATTTCATACACATGATCAGTTCTCAATAAATCCATTTACAGTCTGGGAGATTAAAGAAACAAAACAATCAAGTTTCATTTCCCTTCATCTAATGACACACAGCTGCTTGTTTGTATATTTATAGCATAAATACAGTGAAACTCCCATTTTGTTTTATGGATATAAATGCACCTCTTTTACTGGCAGTGAATTGAGTTCTCTGGGTCAGAATCCTTTTGTCTGTGGTCTTCATCAGCTGTTACAGTTCGTCCCTCCAACATCACATGCATGTTTGCTCACACTGTCCACTGATGAAGACCTCAGATGGGCTGAAAATCTCTAAAACAAGCGTATAACTGTAGAGAATCTGAGATTGTTTGAGTATTTCACTTTTAAACATTATGGATAAACGTTATACTTTATATTTGCTCTCAGCTCTGGACTTCTCCGACCCTTTTCTCTTATCACATCTCAACCTTATCATGTCAGACCTGAGGAGACCTCTTTGCAGATACCACTGCTGTAACAACACTGTTTTATCCAGTGCTGATTCTCACAACCTTTTTTTGTCTGGATATTTTTGTAGAAAAGTCTATAAATAAAATGTAAATATTTGTGCACCCTATTTGGCTGCCAGCGCACTTACACACACACACTAAACAGAGCATCACACAGAGGGGGGCCTGTTTTCTGAAGCGAGAACAGCAGTTCACTGTGTTAAATGTTTTATCAACACCGTGTTTATGGAAAACACTCAGAGGATTCACCGCCTGAGGACGCGTGTTGTGGAAGTTGGACCAGCTTCTGGCTACAGACAGGAAGATCAGAGGAAATAAGTCAACTGGGGTGAAGGAGGTTCCCGAGACATGACCTCCAGCTCACTCTCCCCTTATCTTCAGGCTGTTCTTACCACAGCACTCTTGACATTTTAAGGATTAATCTTCAACTGCCTCAAAACAGCTTAGAATTACAAATTAACTTATTATATTTACCAACAGGGCTGAAGGAAAAGGCTGTTTCAGTTCTTAACACTGACAACAAGCTTGGAGGAGGTGCAGTAAATTGATTACCATCTGATTCCTCTTATTAAAACTAAAGACTTTTGATTATAGATTATTTTAGTTTTTTCTAAATAAATTAGAAGAAGTTTAGAGTAAATCTAGAATTTGACAACATGTCAAAAATGTTGAAAAATCTTCAAAAATTCCTCTAAATTAGTAAAATTCCAGTTCGCAGATTGGTCCCTCTCTGCTGCGCTTCAGCTCTTCTTCTAATCTAAATCATTCCTTATCAAGTAGGTTATCAATTTTTTAAAGACTGAGTAAGAAGACGTCCCTGATTAGAGTCTTTTACTGGCTTTAATGAGGTATTTTCACCGAGACATTGTTTATTTGTGACATTAAAAATAATGTGTTTTATCCAAATGACAGGGTTAGCAGATCATTGTGTATGGGGGGGCGGCCGTGGCTCAGCCGGTAGAGCAGGTCGTCTGGCAACTGGAAGGTCGCTGGTTCGATTCCCTGCTCTGCCCAGAGATTGCCTGGCCGTTGTGTGCTTGGGCAAGACACTTAACCCACCTTGCCTGTTTGGTGGTGGTCGGAGGGTCCGGCAGGACCAGTGTCTGGCAGCCTTGCCTCTGTCAGTGTGTGTCCCAGGACAGCTGTGGCTACAAACATGTGTAGTTCATCATCACCAAACAGGTGAGTGTGTGTGTGAATGGGTGAATGACTTTGGGGGTCGTAGGACCTGAGTCTGAGTAAAGCGCTATACAAGTACACGCCATTTACCATTTCAATAAACAAAATATACATTAATACTCTGCAATTCCAAATCAGAAAAAAAGGAAACATTTGACCATAAACTATTAAAGTAAACAAAGCTAATTCAAATTAGTACAAGATTTGATTAAAATTGCAAATGTGCCAGAAAATCAATAATATTAATGTAATTATGGTGATAGGATGTGAATTTATGACCTGACGGTTAGCAAAACATTAAATATTCAATTTTAAGACGAGTTAATCATGAAAATGTAAATGTTACAGTTCAGTTTAGAATCTAGATTTAGTCGTGTTGTTTCCTCTCCCTTGTCTCTGTCCCTGTTCTTGTCTCTCAGATGCTGAATGGATAAAACAAGCAGGCCTTAATTAAATACACAGATTAATGTTGGAGAAAAGATAGAGCCAAAAGTAGTGGAATTAATTACAGCAGAGAGCAGGCTGACAGGCTTCAAATCGCAGCCTGCAGTGCTGGTAATGAGCTCCCCCAGGGTGATGAGGCTTACAGAACGCCACATAGCGCCACACTCAGCTTCACAATCCAGGGATAATCTGCACAAAGAGGGGACTCAGGGGCCACTAATTCAACATGTTGATTTGTCATTGTTACATCAAACTTGTCCTCCACATTTTGTTCTCTGGTGTTCAGGCTTTTAAATCAAAGGGAAGTTCAGGCTTATGAGTGAAAGTCTTTATGAAGCCTTTAAAATGCCTCAAGGTGTCAGAAAATACTTCAAAACAAATTGGGCTGAAATGTTCAAACAAAGGGTAAAAAGGATGTTAAAACAATCCATATATACATATATATACTGTTTTATATATATATTTATATTTACTGTATATAATGATGGTTTTAATGTCATTATTCGACCTATATTTATATGGGTGTTTTGTTTTTTGTGAGAACTGACAACTCCAAGCAGTCAAGTTGCAGTTTGAGTTCAGCAGTATGTGGGGAGATATTAACATCACTGCCAGCTGAGAAGCAGCTCAGTGTTTATTTTTATTTTTATTTCAGTCATTTTTTTTTTTTATCACTGAGCTGTCGTTTCTCTGTGGCGGCTATCAGCAGAAAAGGTCAGCGTGTGAATGAACCGCTCTGCCTTAGAGCCTTTAGACACACTTGATGGGATCATTTTCTTCTATATCTGTAAAAAAAAAAAAATAAAACTCTTGTCCCTAAATGGACGAGCCTGGTATACTAACTTCCTCTGCTAAGAACCAGGGAGCTTGTGTTCTACCCCAGGAGGTGATTTTAACAAGTTCTGGCAACATCATATCTCATCTGAGATGTGATGTCAACGTACGCTGCAAAGGAAGAGAAAATACTTTTACAACCTAAACCATTTATTAATTTTATTCTGAGCAGTGACTTCCTGAACTTTAAAAATGAATGTTTGTATAAAATAAAGAATTTCTGATGTCTGTTCAATAGTTTTCACTGATACTTCAAACAGAGCAGCATTAAAAGCAACTGGAAACCTGATCAGAGTTCAGATTGTTTCTGTGCTGTTTGTTCTCTGAGTTAATAGCAATAGTTTAATCAGACAGGTGTCTTTTAGGTCCAGCACCATTCCTTAGAGATTTTTTAAAATTATTTCCTCCATTTGAACTGAATCCATCTATTTTAATGATTCACAGTTAGAACTGAATTCCCTAAATCTAGTTGCAACATTCTCAGATAGACAGCTACTATAATGAAATTTTCCCTCGGACACAATCGATGTAAAGTCAGCGGGTATTAAAGTAGTCAGACTAGAACTGGTTATGAGGAAAAAATGTTCACTCTTACTTTATGTCAGAATCAGCTGACCCCTGCTAATGAGCTGTCTCAGAAACGTTCAGTGTAACGTCAGAAGTCTTTACTAGAACACGATAGAGAGAAACATAAAATCAGCCTCACTGTAAAACATCTGCTCTAAAACACAGGACTGTAATTTCTTCACAGCTCTTACATACATGTTACATGTCTGTTTTAGTCATGAAATGTCTGTATCTTGCAAATACCATCAGTTTTAATTTCATCTGGGTGAAGAAATAGTTGTCCAAAAAATGACAGTATTTATTTAAACTTGCCCTCTGGTTAAGATTTTAAAGAGTCCCTTCTATTAAAAACGTTTTTTTCTGAGGTTTCTGTTGAATATTTTAGCTCCACAGGTGTTCTTACCTTCATACTGGGTGTGAAAACAGGTCAACAACTTCTCTTTCAGTTTTTATTTCTCAAACTACGCAGGTGGTGATAAAACCCGAGTTCGAACGGCCTGTATTTGTTTTGTCACAACTCCTTTGTTCGTTAATATTCGGCAGCTCCCGCAGTTGAAACCACACCTAGCATGCTGCTGGCTAAAAAGCTGTAGCATAACGTAGCAAACAGGAAGGCACGACGTCTGACGTTGCCATGCAAAGCAGGGCAGGAAACAGTAGTCTTTGCTCTCATAGGCTAGTTTGTTAGCAGCAAATTTGAACATTGAATATAAACGAGCTGCTGACGAAGCCTGACGGAAGGAGCTGGAACCACCTGAATTTGAACTCAGACAGATTGAAAAGTCTATTAATCATTTATTCCTGACGTTTTTTAGATATAAAATGTTTCATATTACAGGTTAATACTTAAGAAATAACCACAAAGTCCTGACATTTGTATGAAATGGTCTCTTAAAGGCCTGCACGGTGGTGCAGTTGGTGCCTTGCATCTAGAAGGTGTTGGGTTAGAAACACATCTGAGACATGGAGTTTGCATGTTCTCCCAGTGCATGTGTGGATTTTCTCTGAGGACTCCAGCTTTCAAAAACATGCAGTTCCTGTTATTACCAACCCAAAATTGGCCCAGAGTGTGAGTGTATATGTGGACTGTTCTCCTATATATGATCTTGTGATGGTTAGTGACCCGTCCAGAATATAACTCTGTCTCTGTAAAATGGAGATCCACTTCTTACACAACCTGTAACCCCAAGTTTTATATGCATGTGCCTTTTTTTCCTGTTTGTTTGTTTTGCTGTGTAACAGCACCACATTCAGGCTAGGTACTGTTATCATATCAATTTGGGTCATTTTATGTTTATTCATGTGGTTTAAGACAGTTTTAGAAACAATGTTGCATTTTAGTGATATTTTTAATAAATTACAACATTTCCCACAGAAACTGAGGCAGTTACACGTTCGTATTTTCTAGTTAACTTGAGTTTAAGAAAGAGCTTAATGCCCAAATAACAAGATTTCACACATTTCATTCAGCTTTCTTTGCTTGCTGAATCCCCATTTTTGGCTCATTTCAGAAACTTAAGCTAACAAAATGTTAGACGTCTTCATGTGTTTGTGGTACAGACAGAGATTGTGTCTCTCTGCTGACACGAGCAGAACAGAAGTCTGTTTGTTCTCAGAGCAGCTCACCAATGAGAAAGGTGAGTAGATCGAAACCTGGCAGGGAGACCGAGACTCTCTCTGTTTACTTGGCACCAGTCAGATCCCTTCACAACCAGAACCTCCTCTCTCCTCTATCTTAACCCTCTGTGTGTGTTTGTACTGAACACACTCAGATATGAGGGTTCAGGAAGAGACAGAGAGCACAAATAAACACAACATACAGCAAAAGCAAAGACACAGAGAGAGAGAGAGTGTATCTGAAAAATGTAAAGGTCCTGTATCCTGCTATTTTACAGCTTTCATTGTCTGTGATAGACACATAGATGATAAAATGTTATCATTGGTGTTATATGGTATTCATTTGTACTAAAATATAACTTATATTCTCAAGTTATTCTTAAACCAGGAAGTAAAACACTTTGTTTACCAAAAATTCTGGGTGTGTCCAAATTCAGGGTCTGCATTCTTCTAAGGTCGTATTTTAAGGATGTTACGTCACACCGCTGCAACGAAAACTGTCCAAATTCCAAGGATTCTTCAAATACTTCCTCAAAATGCGTACTATTTTTCCCCGAATTTTAAGGTCTGATGTATCCTTTCACGTTCTACATATCCCACGATTCTTTTATGCAATTTGGCAGAGAGTTTAAACCAATGACTGACAAAGCGAGAAGTTGTGCAGAGGGAGAGGAGTTTGCATTCAGATGTAAGTTTAAAAAAACTAGCGGTGAAAAAGTAAATTCTTACAGCGGTGGTCTAATTAGGTCTTTGGTTTTAGCGTTAAGCATGTTTTTTATTGTATGTTTACATCTGTAAAAACGTTCCCGTTCGTACCTCCAGTATTTAGAGATGAAGATGTTATGAATATCTCTGTGGTAAGAAATTCTCTGTAGCTTTTGATGTTCAGTGTTTTGGCAGGTTGTTTTTGTTGATTCTCGGAGGAATTTGTAGAAGGAGCAATTCTGCTTTTTAATATAGCTGCTGTTTATTATCTGTTTATATTTTCTAAAAGAAAGGTCTGTATTTAATGGCTCATTGTTGACTCAAGGCTGCTTCCTGCTTGTTTTATTGATTGGTTAAGTTGATTTCACATCATACTTCCTTTAATCTGTTGCTGTTGAATAGTTTTAGGTGCCTTTGTACCACATAATTATCACAACATATCAGGACTCTAACAGCAGCATTGTTGAATTCTAAAGTGTTTGCTGTTGGGTGTGTTGTGAACATAAAATAAAAAACGACAAAATGTAATCACATGGACGGCAGAGCATAACCCTTTCTAAGGGGAAGGTGTCAGATGCTAGCGCCTGACATTTACGATCAGTTACGGTTGACTTTTTCCTTTGATTTCAAAATAAAAAACAAATCATGCTTGTTTCCTAGGAAACCTCAGAGACTAGTAACAGACTTTTCTTCTAAGTGGCCTCGTAGACTTACAGGTTCTGTATCCTGCTATTTTACAGCTTTCATTGTCTGGGATAGACATGTTCTATATGATAAAATCTTACCTTTGGTGTTATATAGTCTTCATTTGTCCTAAAATATAACTTATATTCTCAATTTATTCTTTGACCAGGAAGTAAAATGCTCAGTTTACTTAAAGGTCCTGTCCCAATACCCGCACTTGCGCCCTTGTGCACTTCAAATGCACGTTCCCGATGAGGGGCGCAAGTGTGTAGGGTGTCCCGATTCTCCAAGAGTGGAGAGTCGTGCCCTTGGCACTTCGCCGAAGCCCGCATCAGAGCCGACTTCAGTGAAGAGTATTACCCACAATGCATTGCTGCGTGTTAATTTTGACGGAAGAAGAGAAAGGAGGTGGAGCCATCCGGACCAAAAAACGTTTCCTCAAGTGTAGAAACCAAATAATCAATATTTTATTTTATTATCCAGATGTGTAATTACAATCGATTGATTCTCTGTTGGAAAGATGGATCCCATATCTGATAAAAAAATAGAATTAATTAATAACGGTACTGACGTGTATTTTCAGACATAATATACTAACAGTTTAATCACTTATTCTGTCTTATACACCTCCTTCGGTTCCTGCGCTTCATTCTCCTCAAAATAAACGTTTGTTGGAGTTTTAAAATAATTTCTAGTATGAAAATAGTGCAAACAGCGACCGGTACTGCCATTTTGGTTGTCATGGAGAAAGAACGCTGTGGCACGTAGTGCTCACTGTCCCAATACTGCTAATATATGCGCACTTGTTCACTACGCACTTCGAACTCTTATATGAACTTCTGCTAAGTGCACTTCGTGGAAGACCGTAGGGTGCAGTGCGGGTATTGGGACAGAGCCAAAGTCCCATCTCTCCTCCAGGCCCCCTCCTTGTGATTGTTGCCTCTCGAGCTGCCTGAATAAAATGGTGAATAAATTCCTGTAACTCTAACAGCCAAATGCACATTTTCACCAAGACATTTTTAGAAAGTAAAATACTATGAAACGGTGGTGATTAGTGTCTTGCTTCAGACACTCACACCTCGAGGTGTGTATTTAATCTGCAGGGGCAGTGTAGACACACCAGGCACCTCCTGGTGTAACATTGTTACATCACAATGTTACAGTCAGTCGTTTTCCAGGAGAGAGTGGAGCAGCTGCTCAGAGCGCAGGATTCAGGAGGATTACTGAGAAATGGGTGTATTAAGCCAAAAACCACTCCGGGGGGGGTTAATAAGGAGATAGCATCACAACATGGTTAAAAGCTCCAAAGGTTGATTTTGCATGATATAGGACATTTAAAGACCTTTCATCTGCTTGTCTCTTGAGGTCAAGTTGCAGATTTTTTTCATATTACTGACATAGAAGTTCACGTTCCAGCCCCCCATTTTATTCTGGGCTCAAATAAAAAGCAAACAGAGTAAAAAATCACAAAGTCTAAGAATTACAATGACAGAAGCTAAATATTCTGCTGTTATTATTCAAAATATTTCAAGTGAGAACCCACAGAATGCATTTAGGGAATTCTAAAGATAAGCCCAATTTCACATGTCCCTCTGGTTCTGTTCTTTAAAACCCACCACATTGAGAATCATACACTGTATACATGTACTGTGACAGAAAAGAGGACCATTGCTAAAGCTGTAGAAAGAGGATCATGATTTTCTTCCAGCGGCTCAGCACATCACTGCTGCTGTCTCTGTACTTCATCCTTAATTCACAGCACATCAGGGTTGTTTACAATCTCCAGACTGTAGATCATCTCAATAACAGTCCCCCTTTCTTCTTTTGCCTTGGCTGCATCCTTGTCTTCTGTTCTGTGTCATTATAATCTTTTTTTGGGAGTCGGTAAACATCCAACAGGCATGAACAAAACTGTTCTATTCGTTCAAGCTTCTGAGAGAGGCAGAGCCGCGTCAGTGCCAACAACATACTCTGGTAGGAATAAACACTGGTGCCATGGCAACCTCAAGAGCACATCATGGCAACCTCTGCATGTGTTGGGGGGGGGGGGGGTGTCTAATGTTTGAAAGCCATCATGACAAAGGACATGCATTTTCTACTTGCTGACCTCGGCTGAGAATGCAGCTGCATCAGATGAATAATGTCAGAGCTGGAGGGCAGCAAGAGACACAACAACTCATGTGCTCACAGCAAAAATCTCTCACCACCTCATTTTTCTTTCACTGCCCATGTTTTATATAATGATATATTACAAGACATGGTCATTTTTTTCACATGAGGTGTAATTTCTGTATAAACAGTCTGTAGGAATCTGAGCTTTCATCAACACATTCCACAAAAAGCTGAAAAGTAAAATTTTCAACACCTTGTAATGTTCCAACTTAATATGTCCTTCATTTTAACACTGCCAAGAAAAGCAGGATATAAGTTGTTTACTTTTTTTTAAAGCAGTACTAAATAACTTTTCTGCAGCCGTGTCTCAGACAGCCGCTGCTGAAACTGGTGTTCTGTTGAAATATGTTACCTGTTGAGATGTGCTACCAATTCCTTTTGCACATGTGCTGTTCTGCAGTCTTGACTTCAATAAACAGATTTACTGTTAATTTTTGTTTCTATATTTTTCCATAAATACATTTTACCTATCAAATAAATTCTCACTAAATATTATGTTATTTTTACTTTCTTTGCATTGTCAGAATGACAGGCAAATGTTTGGACACACCCAGAAGAGAAGGACCCAACAATGGCCAATAAGGACCCAGAGGGCTTTTATATAGAAAATATCAGGAAAGAATCATAAAAATATGTTTAAATAATTAACAGGACACACTAACCATAAACAACAATATTGTATAAACTTCGAATGACATTTCATTATGAAATACACTCACCTAAAGGATTAATAGGAACACTTGTTCAATTTCTCCTTAATGCAATTATCTAATCAACCAATCACATGGCAGTTGCTTGAATGCATTTAGGGGTGTGGTCCTGGACAAGACGATCCCCTGAACTCCAAACTGAATGTCGTAAACAGAATGAGAACATGGATCCATCATGCCTTGTTACCACTGTGCAGGCTGGTGGTGGTGGTGTCATGGTGTGGGGGATGTTTTCTTGGCACACTTTAGGCCCCTTAGTGCCAATTGGGCATCGTTTAAATACCACGGGCTACCTGAGCATTGTTTCTGACCATGTCCATCCCTTCATGACCACCATGTACCCATCCTCTGATGGCTACTTCCAGCAGGATAATGCACCATGTCATAAAGCTCAAATCATTTCAAATTGGTTTCTTAAACATGACAATGAGTTCACTGTACTACAATGGCCCCCACAGTCATCAGATCTCAACCCGATAGAGCATCTTTGGGATGTGGTGGAACGGGAGCTTCATGCCCTGGATGTGCATCCCACAAATCTCCATCAACTGCAAGATGCTATCCTGTCAATATGGACCAACATTTCTAAAGAATGCTTTCAGCACCTTGTTGAATCAATGTCACGTAGAATTAAGGCAGTTCTGAAGGCAAAAGGGGGTCAAACACCGTATTAGTATGGTGTTCCTAATAATCCTTTAGGTGAGTGTAAGTTGTTAATTCACTCTAGGGTGGCATTTTTCATCAGAACACCACTTCTGGCTGCGACCCGAATTACTGAAGTTATTAATTGTAATATAGGGGACCAGAGGCATCCAGAGGGATGTCTAATATGAAGCTGAACATGTTTTTCTGTTAGAATCTACTTCGACAGGTTTGGTAACAGTAGCTTAAAGTTTTAAAAGTTATTTTGTACTGATTTAAAGCTTGCAACACATTGAAGGAAAAGTCAGATCTGTAGCCCTCCTCTTCCTCAGCCTTGTGTTTGTAAAATGTGGAAAATTATTCAGTCTCGTTTTTGTGAATTGAATTTTACTGCACTGCAAATTTCTGTCAGAAAGGACAGAAATGACTTCTAATGCAGAGTTTAATGTCATTTTCCAGCTTGGAGCTGCAGACTTCTACAGCACACTTTGGCCCCGATTCACAAAGAATATGTCATGAAATACCAGGAGGAGTGGATCTCAAACGCAGAGAGACAGAGAGCAGCAGGCTCAAATAAAAATGAGTTTATTAAAACAAAGAAACAATAAAAACCCCAGACTCTGGAGGCTGCAAAGCGTGGCGCCGGGACCCACGACGAGTCTCTGGGAGTTGGCCCAGGGACCGAAAAGCGTGGTGCCGTGATCCACTGCGAGTCTTTGTGGGACGGCCCAGAGGCCACAACATGGACCCTCAAGGCGGACGTGGAGGCCGAAACATGGACCCTTGAGGCGGACGTGGAGGCCGGAACATGGACCCTCGAGGAAGACGTGGAGGCCAGAATGTGGCAGAGGCAAGTCACCGACTGTGATGCCCTCTCCATTCATAAGAAATGAGGTCTTATGCCAATAAAGACCAGTATCTGTTCCTGTGCAAGGAGGGACAGGATGAGAATTGCTGTGGTAAAAAATCCCTTCCAGCCCTACAGTTACATACCGAACGCGTTTGGTTTGAACGCACCATAAGGCCTGGCCTTGTGTGGTAATATGCAGGCAGTTCCTGGAGGATGAAGGAGCTGATACCATTTGCTGACCTTCACCTAATCCAATAGAACATCATGTTTAGGTCAATCAGACATTGCCAGGTTGCACCTCTGACTTTCCAGGATCTGGGATCTGGGATTGGTCAGGATCTGGTAGGACATCATCCATCATCTCATAAAACAGGGGTCTCAAACTCCAGTCCTTGAGGGTCACCAACCTGCAGGTTTTAGATGTTTTTTCAGCTCCAACACACCTGATTGAAATTATTTAATAACGCCCTCATCATGCCAACAAGTTCTACAGAGGCCTGTTAATGACCTGTTTATCCAAACCAGGTGTGTTGGACCATAAACCTGTCATAAAGGGAATGTGCTGATGTTGTCAGGCTACATACAAACTTCAGCCAATTCATCAGTTTTTCAGTTTTAATGTTTTGGTGTCTGCTCACATGGCACTCTTTTGTTCATATAACTTATTCAGTATCAGTATGAAGATCCAGCAGGATTATTACTCCAGCTGAGATCTGATGTGACGTGAATTCCCTTTATTTTATTGAGCTGTGCATATTTCATTGTGACATAAAGCCTCTATGGATATGGATGCTTTATTTGGGAGCATAGCATATAAGGAAATATAGTCCAAGGAGGATATCTCACTATTGTTTCCAGCGTAAAATCTTTTAGAAAGTGCAGCTGGAGAGACTAAAATTTATATATGGGTTGGGTTTTGGAACTGTAACTCATCTTTACTCTAAAAAGAGGATGGATATTCTGGCTACATGGCTCACCATCAATTGCACTCCCAACACAAATGCTTATATCATGCTAACAAAGCAGATGCATCCAATTTTTTTTCCTGTGACTGTGAAAAGACACACACCCACACAGAATAACATTCCATCATTTATGAAAGCACTCGAGTTGAGATGTGACACACGGAAGTAACATTCAGGCCATCTTTCATTCAGAACCTTTATTCTGTCTTTTTATCTGAGGAACGTCTGAAGTCCAAATGCTCCATCTTGTCAGATTTCATTACACCTCAGTGCAAACTGCTGGAGGCACACATGACTTTAGGAGCGATGCTTTTATCTCTACAGAGCAGGCTGAGGGAGCCATTACAATATAGCTCACCAGTCTATCAAATGAATGACATTCCAAGTCTTGCTTTTTTCTGCACCAGCTAGTCATAAATGTGCTTCATCAACGACCTCCTGGAGGCTGTGATGAAATTTTTGCAGTCATGTGAGGATGAAAAACAACGTGACTGCGACATGTTTTAGCTTCAAAGTAAAAGCTTCCTACAAAAACTAAAAGCTTTGCACATATAAATAAATGAGATACGTATTTTAATTGCATTTTTTAGAATAGATGGACCAGTAATTACAGTAATATTCCCAGTATATTCTGTAAAAATTGACATTCATTGATGTAGTTTATTGGCATTACTGAATAAAATCTGACCAGCCTGCAGTTATTTAGTAGAATTTCACTTTCAATGACCTGAGTTGCATCAGTATTTGCTTAGAGCTGCAACAGTTTCATATATGTAACTGTTTTTTCAAGAGTTTGAAAAATAAAACACTTCAACAGACTTCTAGAACGGTGTCTGGATGGGACATCCATTAAAGAGGCCATTTCACACAAATGTCATGACTTTGTGGTTGTTTCTGAAGTTTTAACCAGTAATATGAAACATTTTATATCTAAAAAACGTTAGGAAACACCGATTAACAGACCTTTCAATCTGTCTGCGTCAAGATTCGGCTGGTTTCGTCAGGCTTCACGCAGCAACTCATTAGTAATCATTATTCAAATTTGCTGGACTCAGATTGGCTAACAAACTAGCCTATAGGAGCAAGGTATACTGTTTCCTGCCCCACTGCGCATGGCAACAGTAGACGTTCTCTCTTCCGGTTTGGTAAGTCTTATGCTACAGCTTTTAGCCAGCAGCATGCTAGGCGTGGTTTCCACTGCAGGAGCTGCCTAGTACTAATGAACAAAGGAGTTGTGATGAAACAGATACAGGCCATTCAGACTCGGGAGAACTCGGGTGTTATCGCCACTTGCGTAGTTTGAGAGATTAAAACTGAAAGAGAAGTTGTTGACCTGTTTTCACACCCAGTATGAAGGAAAGAACACCTGTGGAGCTAAAATATTCAACAGAAACCTCAGAAAAACTGTTTTTAATGGAACAAAAAGTTAGAAATCTGATCTCATGTCTCAGCTGCAGCTCAAGAAGGCAGTCCATCTTTCCCTTTATGGTGAAGACCAACGTTTATTTCAGCTGTCTCCATTTTCATTTGCAAAACATTTTATGGAGACTTGAGGCAGCTGCACATCTCTCATTTAGAAACCCCCTTCATCTTCTCATTGCAGGATTTACCACTTTGAGCTTCATATGCTAATTTCTGCTCTCAGCTCTAACTTATGATCAGCTGAAACAGAAGCATAATATTTGCATAGCTCTTTGCAGAGGGAAAGGATTTGGGCTCCGAATACTATACAAACACACACAGGCACAAGCTACTTCCCTCAGCAAAAAAAACAAAAAAAACATTCACACTGAGAACATGAAAAGATTTCCTGAAAACATGTCAACTCCTATTCACATGTTTCCAATATTTGGTACATGCATTTAGATTCAGCTGTTGGAAAACATGCTCTAATCTGATCTTTATAAATATAGTGTATTACATGTGTCTGCATCAGTCTGCCAGTAGGCAAAACAAACAAATAATTAAAGACCAACATTACTGTAAAGATGCATGTGTGTGAAGAGAATAAAGATGGGACAGTGCAGCTGGCAGAGAATCTCAACAGGAAGTATAGTTAAGTTAGTTGCTGTACATGACTAATCCTAGATCAGTACACTTTACATTAGTTTTCAGCTTAACTCCAGATGATGGGGAAGATTAAGAATAAGCCAGCACAGCAGGACAGGAGTAACAAATTTGTATGGAAAAGGGTAAATATTTATTTTTTCTCCACATTTCTCCTTATTAATCTGTGAATGGGAGCCACTGGTGAGGATTAAGGTGACGGGCATCAGATTAAAGATTAAGTTAGTGATAATTCTGCTGGTGAGTAATTCTCTTTAGGGATTTTTACAAATTTTAGAGTTTCTAATGAGAAACAGGGATACAGATATTATAGCAGAGCAGGTGATGAGGTCATTGGGTTTGTTTCCTGAAGTTCAGCTTTCGCAGTTCATCTTACCAATACATTACTGAAAGTCTGGTACACTTAAATCAGAGTGTAGACTCCAAATACACACCACCCAAAAAATCTCTTAAACAGGTTTAAGGCCCAATTTTATCCAGATTACAATCCAAATTCTTTCATTGGTAAGAGATAAACTGACATGTTTTTAAAAGGGATCAATGAAATTAAAATGAAATAAATCCAAATATCAAAATTTGGATCAAAAGTGATGGAAAAGTTCAATTTAATGTGAAATGATAAAACATTGACAAACTATCCAGTAATTGTGCTGAAGACCCAGCAACTCAAAAACTTGTACTGACTATAAAAACATAACAATCAGAGTTCCTTTGAATATTAAAGCCCCCATCCTGCTTTTATTCTAGGGAAAAGTTCCTTCAGTAACACTTTCACTAAATCTTCCAGATTGTGGCCAAGGAATCAAAATTCGAAAGCCTTGATTTGGTGCAAGGATGGGAACACAAATGCAAACACAATTCCTGAAGCAGCACAACGAAAGCAAACACATATTTAAATAATGACTTCCTGGCAGGCAAAGAGAATATAAAGCTTGACCAAAGCAGCTGAACCAATATAATCCATCTATTCATTTTCTATACCTGCTCGTTTGGGGTGGGGGGTGGGGGGGGCAGTCATTGGATGAGAGGCTGGGCACAACTTGGACTGCTATCCAATCCATCACAGAGCCACATAGATATGAACAACCATTCACATATTCAATCACACGCCAATGAGTCAATTCAGCATCACCTGTTAAATTAACAATAAGTCGTTCCAGTATGTGGGAAGAAACTGGAGTACCATGAGAAAACCCACACATGCTAAAGAACATGCAATCAGCATTGTGCATGGCATGATCATCAAGTATGTAACCGCATGTGGACTGAAACAGAGACTGAAAGACAGATCTCTGTCCTCTGCTGGATCAAACACGGTTCTTCCTCTTCTTGTCCTGGTAGTTTTACAGCTGCTGTGGTTTCATCCTACCAACCACAGCTTTCTCCACTCTCACTACATCACACACCGACTTCTGAGTTCAACAAAACTTTAACAAAAGGATTTAAAAATTATTGATAACATTATATTTCAGAAAATAATGACATGAAAGTGCGAAAAAATGATAAATTATTTAAAGGGACTTAAGGCAAGATTTGTGAAAAACTACACATGCATTTCCAGTTTATTCAATGCTAATGGGTCATGAAGCATTAAAAACCCAAAATAACGAGGCCATCCGCATATATGTCTGTTGCCTTGGAAACGCTGTGTGCTACATAATGCGCTGCAGTTCGATGTCCGAATTTCCCGCACAGTTGTAGTGATGTGACGTAAATTGACGCTGCATGCGCGTTGCCGACAGCTCTTGAACAGGAAGAACATGGCCGCCGTGGACTTGGATTCAAACACTGAAGGTATACTTATTGATGTTTCTGCAGCCAGCAAACGACCTGCATCCACTCTCACCCCCCAAAAAAGTGGCACCACGAAGGAAAAAAAGACTTTATCAGCGGCATCTCGTGAGTCTAAAAAAAAATATGACCGAAGCCGGGCAGGCACCCGCATAAATATTGGATATGCGTTCGGTTCATAGAGGGAACTTCAGCTGCATTTGGGAGTGAAAACGGATGCTGACATGGCTCATTTCCTTGTGACCAGGTGAGAAAACATTATAGGTCGTGTTTAGAGCCTGATACAGTATGAAAATGATGAGATCAAATCAAATAACAGAGTGGAGAGACCTGACGTGAAGTATGTTAGCCTCCCCGGTGCAGTGCTGTGAAGACGAACCGTCTGTAAAGTGTCTGTGCGCGCTCCCGTGCCGGCTTGGCTGGTGGCTGCAGTTAGCCACAGCGCCTGTCGCGGCAGCACTGAGTCAGATTTTGTAAAGCTGCCTTAAGTTCCTTTAAGTAAAAAACAACAAAAAAATGTAACGTAAACAACACTAAGCCAAAACTGATTAATATTACTAAACATTTAAAGGTACAGTATTTATGAATTTTCCCGTAAAATACTCACACAACAGTTTAATGTCCCACCGATGTTGAAAATAAAGTCACATTGTAACAGATCTGAATCTCAGCCGGCTGGATGGTCGTTAGTTACGGTCATTTTAATAAAGCTAGCCCGGACCGGAATCATTATTTACACGTCCAGACTTCCTGGTTCCATAACAAATCACATGAGAGTCTGCAAGGCTGCCAAGTCTTCAACACAAGCAGCTGTAATTCCACAATGTGCAGCAGCCAAAAGTAAGAAACCACCACATCCTTCCAACTGAACAGCTAAGCTGCACGTGATGGGGCGTTCAAACCCACTTAGGAAAACTCAACGCTGAACAAATAGACCTTCAGACATTCAATAAATTAAACAAATACAAGACAAACAAAACAAGGATCAACATCAGAACTGGCAACCCAACAGAAAAATCGGGTGGGAGGGGGTGAGTGGCTGAGAACAGACGGTTTGTTTTTCTACATGAACTGCTGGACTCAGATTTGACAACAAGGTTTAATTCTTACATACTGCACCTTTAAATTATTCTAACATCAGCACGTTTGTATATTTTGAGTATTTGCAAACTAGTTGAGAAAAGTTTAGAAGACCTTCAACAAATGCTGATAACACATAACTTTTTTATAGTGAACTTTTTTCATCTGAAACATTTTAAAAATGAAAAAGTAAATTATTTAAAGGAACTATTTGTGGAAGTATTGAACACATCACAAGGAATGATGACGAGTTAACGTGCCCTGTGTTCTCTGGAGAGCATCAATATTTAACAATATAGAGATGATTAATCCTGGATGCCATTTCAGCTTCTGAGAGGAGGGTAAATGGAGTTTATTTACCTCCAGGATTCTCCCAGTAATGACATCCCTGGAAATGAATCAGGCTGCAGGGAATCAACTCAGTCAGCAGAAGGCTCTCACGCAAACACTAAAACAAGTGTGTGTGTGTGTGTGTGTGTGTGTGTGTGGGGGTAAGAAGGAGAATAATGTGTATGAGCTCTGTGTCTGTGTGTGATTAGAGAGGAGATGAGGTGTATGGTGTGGTGCTTGTGCAGGAATCCTCTCTGGAACAATGATGAAAGAGAATTTAAGTAGGTTTGAAATCTCTGTGCGCACACAGTCTCACTACTTTAACAGGTAGCTGCTACTTCCCAGAACTGTGTGCGTATATCATGGGAATTCTCAGATTTCTCCCTCCTCGTTTACTATAAATTCCTTCCCACACCAACATTGTAATATTCAGCTGCTGTCTTTGCTTTCTTGGTGAAGGAGACAATGTTTGCAGAGTCTAAAAGCTGGAGCAGTTAATTATATCCAATAAAAGGACAAATACCAACTAACTTTAGATTGTCAACTCATGGACTAACTGCAACTTAAATAAACCATATTCCTTTAAAACCACCTCTACTAATCGGACTTAGGGGATTAGTGCACTGTGGTAGCCTAAACAACACTGAATGAGCATGAAACTGTCTGATATATCCTTAAACTGCAGAGGAAAATCTGTCGAGCGGATGAGTCGCAACAAAAAAAAGAGAATCAGAGAAAAAAAATTTAACATGAGGACAAAAACATTAATTAATTAATTTATTACATTTTCGGAGCCACAAGACAAAAATGGATTGTACATACATCAAAACAAACATCATAAAAATCTAAAACTTTTATTAGAACCAAATGTTTAAAGAGGCCATTTCACACAAATTTCATGACTTTGTGGTTATTTCTTAAATATTAAGCTGTAATATGAAACATTTCATATCTAAAAAACGTCAGGAAACACTTATTTACAGACTTTTCAATCTATCTGCGTCAAGATTCAGCTGGTTTCGGGCTGCAGCTCATTAATATTCATTATGCGAATTTGCTGGACTCTGATTGGCTAACAAACTAGCATATGAGAGCACGGCATACTGTTTCCTGCCCCGCTGCGCATGGCAACAGCAGAAATTATCTCTTCCGGTTTGTTACGTGTTTATGCTAACAGCTTTTAGCCAGCAGCATGCTAGGCGT
The DNA here is from genome assembly GCA_006937955.1 of Pachypanchax playfairii. Taxonomy (NCBI): domain Eukaryota; kingdom Metazoa; phylum Chordata; class Actinopteri; order Cyprinodontiformes; family Aplocheilidae; genus Pachypanchax; species Pachypanchax playfairii. Next base: position 178,305 of record SSNP01000257.1, on the reverse strand, counting down.
GGTTTCAACTGCGGGAGCTGCCGAATACTAACGAACAATGGAGTTGTGAAGAAACAGATACAGGCCGTTCGGACTCGGGAGAACTCGGGTGTTATCGCCACCTGCGTAGTTTGAGAGATAAAAACTGAAAGAGAAGTTGTTGTGCTGATTTAACATCCACTTTGAAGGTAAGAACACCTGTGGAGCTAAAATATTCAACAGAAACTGTTGAAAAACCGTTTTTAATGGAAGGGCCTCTTTAAAAACAAGCTGTGTTCGGGTTCTGAGTCTGTTCAATTCCTGGTAGGAACTATTTCTCATATGACGTGTGTTTTTGGTCAAATGGATGAAAAATTGTTGTTTCAAGGAAGAAGTTAAACAAACAAAACAAATGCATCACATTCATGTTAACCGACTTCCTCTGAACCCGAGGTAACAGTCTGATAACTCCACAAAACACAAACAGTTCATGAGATGACAACATGGAAATTCAACTTTTTGTTGCTTCTTACTTTATCATCATCTCTAAGTTTCTGTTGTTTGTGCTGCCTACATTTTCTGAAATCAGTTTATTTGTTTAACTCGGCCCTATCGGTTTGTTTCTTCTGTTTTATGTAACCTGGTAAAGCGTTCTGTGTGATGTACGTATGTCTCTCTACACGCCTCGTGTTTGTCTGTGTTTAGTGTTCCCCACACCTTTCACTGTTTGGGTTTCCTTCTGTCACCTCACCATCCTGGTGATTTAGTTCATGTCCTGCAGCTGTTTTCCCATCATCACACTCACTCCACACACCTGTCTCCCTGTTTAAAGGTCCTATATCATGCAAAATCAAATTTTTGGAGCTTTTAACCATGTTGTGATGTTATATCCTTATTTTTTAAAAAAACAAAACTGGGTGGTTTTTGTAATCCTCCTGCATCCTGCGCTGTGAGCAGCTGCTCCACTCTCTCCTGGGAAACAACTGACTCGTAACATCGTGAGGTAACGCTGTCAAACCAGGAAGTGCCCGACGTGTCCACGCTGCCCCTGCAGATTAAACACACACACCAAATCAAGAAGCGCCATTGTTTTGTAGTATTTTACTTTATAAAAATGTCTCGATGAAAATGTGCATTTGGCTGTGAGAGTTACAGGAATTTATTCACCATTTTATTCAGGCAGCTCAAGGGGCAGCACTCACAGGAGGGGAGGCGGGATTTTAGGTAAACTGAGTGTTTTACTTCTAAATACAAGAATAACTCGAGGATACAAGTTACGTCTCAGGACAAGTGAATACTATATAACACCCACATTAACATTTGATCATATATGTGCCGATCCCAGATGTTGAAAGCTGTTAAATAGCAGAATACAAGACCTTTAAAGCCCTGCGTGTCTTGTGTTAGTTGCTCGTTTATAGAACGCCACTTGCTTCCAAACCTGCATCTTGTTTAATCTGTCCCTGACCTCACCACTGCCCTTGGTTTGGATCTATACTCTCTCTGTTTACCTGGACTCAACCTGTTTGATGGACTGTCACCCGCCTCTGCCGACTCTGGTTATTCTGTCTGTAGTTCCATTCATCCATTCATTGACCGTTAACCTGTGGTTACATTTTACAGTTCAGATCCATCAATAACAAACTTTGTTTCAAACTGTCTCACCATCTTCTCAGACGCCTAAACAAACAACAGTTCTGTCTAATTTTCTTTACGATCCGTGTTTATTTTTCTTGTTCAGGTCTCTTAGTTCTTGTACGGTTTGTTATCTCATTTACTTTCATCATTTCTGTTTTGGTTAGTTTTCCTTGCCATGAGTTTCACTTTTAATAACATTCCTTATGTTTCTAAATCCTCAGCTTCACTCTCAGTAAGTCTCTGCTGGTTCCAGGTTCTGTTCATTTGTTGCTTGTTTCCTCTTCCTGTCTGACCTGGTTCTTAGTATTAAATATTAGGTATTAAACATTGTAAATAAAAAGATTCATCATGAAATCTTTGATTAATTAGATTTTATTGTTATTTTAGCAGGATGATTCTTACTGAGTGGAATTTTCATTGTGACAGTATCACCATGACCAGTTCTGTAATCAAAGAATTACAACATATAATTAGCTTGAATTAAGTTTATATGATGTCTCCATAATTTATTAACAGTCCTACAAACTCTGTAAATTACAGACTGTTGTTTCAGAGACACCAGGACCAATTACAGTGTGGAACTGTGATGGGATGCCGCCACCTCTGCAACACCCATTCATGAAATGTCTTCACTACTATATATTCCACGATCAACTGTAGGTTGTTTTATAACAAATATGGAAAGAGAGCAACTCATCCATGAAGTGGCAGGTCACGTACACTCACAGTGGGGTCGGCTCATGCTAAGATCCAACAAGAAATCAGCATCCCTGCAGACCACGGAAGGAGGGATTATAATGCGGTGGTTGTTTGAGTACAATTTTATGTTCCTAATTTTGTTGGAACAGTTTGAGGATGAACCCTTAATGTTCCAACATGACTGTGAACCAGTGCAGCTCAAAGGCCTGAACAGATTACTGACCTCAGCTCAATAAAACACCGGTGTGGTGAATTAGAATGGAGACTGCGAACCAGGCCTTCTCGTCCCGATCTCACAAATGTAGTTATACCTGATTATATATGAGCATCAGCTCAGTGTACTAGAACAAAGAGTTTTGGAAGAGTTTGTGGTTACATTTTGCCATCTAGTGGAAAAAAGTGGCACTGACTGTCTTTGTGCTTCAGGGTTGGAGTTTTTCAAATGCTGTAAAACAGAATATAAAAAAATTAAACAAAGTTATGCAGTTCACTGACACAGTGGAAAAACAAACATTTTAAACCCCCAAATTAGTAGAAGGGTGTATTTTTGCTTACAGGTACCCAGCAAACAAATTACATATTATTTACACTCTAAAAAATGTGTCATCAATCATCTTTGGAAGAACAAACAAAATTTCAAACGTAATATGCAACTGAAAACAAAATATATAAATAAAACTGACATCTAACAAATTATTCTGACTCCAAACAATTAACCTTTTGCTGAATCATTTGTTTTGAGCTTTACAATTAATTAAGTTTTTTTTTTAATTAGCAGAACTTGTTCTTCACTTTTCATCACAAAATGTCTGTAATCAGTCAAGATTTCTCATTTTAGAGTGAAGAGTTGGTGGTTAATATTCCAATCCTCATAATCAATCTACAGCATGTTATTTATCTTTGGCATTAAAAATCTAGTTCACATCCTGTTCTTTCCCATTCAAGTTACACTCTCTTCTTCAGGACTGGCCAACTTTTAACTAAAGCAACAGGTATGTGGTAAACATGTTGTTAGAAACAGATAACACGGACCTATCAGCACATCTAGATCATTTTCATCAATGAACATCCATACTGATCTGCAGAAGAGGCTGCATGACTCATACTTCCTGCAGACTCCAGGCTTCCTGTCTGATCCCATGTGGAAGAAGATTATGTGAACAGCATATAAGGAGACCTGAGCTCAGACTGCATGCAGAGGTCTACAGCTGAAAACATCAACCCCCTGCTTGTTTTATGACCACCTCAAAAATCCTCCTACTTAGAGCTCCATATAGATTTCAGTCAACAAACATCTGTAATCACTGCAACACATGTCAGGAATCAAGGTTATCCTCAGGGACCCCTCTCCCTTTCCTCCATTTTCTTTTTTTCTCCTCCCCCTTCTATCTTTTTTTTTTTCTCAGGTGGAGCTGTGGGCCACTTCACTTTGCTTTGCTGTCTCATGGTGGTGCTTCACCCACCATCAATCCAGTACTGAACAGAAGTCATTTTTCAGCTCCAGCCTCATGTCATTTCTGTGATGCTTGACCTCTTAGCTGATTTTCTAGGGATTTAGGAATAATTTTCTTATTAGTTTTAGAAATGCATGATACTATATGTGTAGTTTTTTTTATTTGGGAAGCTGACCAGACCTTTTTGGAAACATCTTTGTATGACTAGTTGGATTCCACTTGGATCTTTACCCACTTGCACACACTCCAGTGAAACTTCATGCTATTCCTCCTCCTTCTGGGAGACATTCACTAGCCTAGTCCATATTTACACAAAGCCTAAACTCATATGCGTACACAATGTAGTAGAAAGTGCGTCATTGTCTCCTTTGTGCAAGTTGTTTTCCTTAGGTTATGGTTTGGGTTGCAAGCTAGCCTGAGAGGAGCTGATGATGACAACATCAGTTGTCAGTTAAAACTCTTCTTTACTTGTTTTTTGTGGATAACCTGAATAAAAGAAATGAGAAACACAACTCTGCCTTGCCACTTCTTCACCTACCTGTGCTAAACCTTACTTTTTGAACTCACCTGTGCTCATTCTCCTCCTCGGTTGGGCTATCTGTCTTTTGGAATGACTCTCTTCCTCCCATAAACCTTCAGGCTACAACAAAAGCAATTCCTACACATGTTTACTTGCCAAGTTTCTCTTGTCTTGTTAGATTCCCAGTTGTCCAGGGCAGGATCATCCCAGGACTCCTTTCATTCCTGACTGGAAACCGGATTCAGGACCGGCCCTGAGCTGCACGTGCCCTAGGCAAAAAAGGATTTTGGCACCCCCTACTGCCCAGAACAGAAACAACATACAGTAACTCAATAACTGGATTACATTGCAAAAAATATTTATTTATACTAAAATGAACAGTAGAGATGATAGATATTTAATTATTACTTATTTTGCTCTTTACATGAGATGAATGGTGTGTCCAACAGTTTGCTAAAAAAAGGAGAATTTGGCGCCCCCTCCAGCAGAGGGTGCCCTAGGAAATTGCCTTGTCTGCCTACGCCCAGAACCGGCCCTGACCTGATTAGATGAAAACTGATTTTATGCAAAGATTTTTTTGACACAGGAACAATCAAAACATGATGTTACTATGTTTTTGTTTGTGAAGATTTTCAATCATCCAGGACATTTTTTTAAAGCAACTGGACTGGAGTTTCTGGTTAAGAGTTGTTGTGATCAAAGTATGAAGAGGCTTGTTAAAGTGACAAGGGTTAACGGCACACCTGACCTTCCTGAGACTCGTTTAGTCAGTGTTAATTCACAACCTTGATTGTTTTGAAACTGTCTGGTCAGTTGAGTTATTGTAGATACTGAAACCTGAGGCCACTCCCTCTGTTTAATACAGGTTTTTTACATTTAAATTGAACTTTTTAAAAAACATTTTTACAATTACATTTCAAATCAATAATATTCAATAAAAATACTACAAAATGTAACATTTTTGTTTATTATTCACCAGGTAAACCATTTGAGAACCAGTTCTCATTTCCAAACATGACTTGGAACATTTCTGATGTTTCATCTATTGTCACCTCATGAAACTTTGAGATAGAAGAAACTTTATGACGTATTAAAATTAAAAAAGAGACGATGAGATACTTCACGGTTCTGTCTCTGTTTGGGATGATTAAAACTTTTCTCATTGTAAATGTAGCTTCTTGTAAAGACACTCAAGCAAACTGTTTTTGGACCATTGGGCGGTGCTGTTGTACAACATGGATTTTGGAAGCTTACAGAGATTTAGGAGCAGTACAGTGTCACCCACAACCAGGCACGCGCCCCACCCCCCTTTGTCTTTTATTGGATTTGATTGTTATTTTCATCTTTTGCATTTCTGGTGTGTAAAAAAAGAATATAAAGAAAACAGGTGGATTTCGTGAACGCTCGTTTCAGCAACACGTTGATCGAAACGCTGCAGGTGAAATGTGGAGTGGTGCGTTTACGTGACTGAGGAAACCGGATCTCCGCAGCGGCTCGTGAGGACGCTCGCATGCAGCCTCATTGGCACATGTCCCGGCGGGGTGGAGCGTATCGGGGGCTGGCTGTGGGTTTGCCAGCCTCATAACAGTACAGCTGCAGCGACCGACGGATTAGGAGGGTTGAGTCTCACCGGAGCCGGTGAAGGACGCGGTGGATGGTTTTTTTTTTTCACGTGGGACAGCACGAGCGTTCTGACTGTGGTCGCATAGAATACAAGAACGTGGATTTGGACTTTTGGAGGATACAGAGGTCGTTTTGTTTTTATCCACGTTCTTACATGTTTTTTTATGACCAAATGAGTGTTTAATCTGTGGTGCTTCCCTCGTCACTGAATGGATGCGAGTGCGTGAGGAGAATATTAATGTTCGGAGCGCTGNCGTCCTGCCGAGGCGCACCGCTCCCCCCTCTGCTGCTTCTGCCGCTGAGGGCCACAGCAGAGCCCATCAATCATCCAGAGTGCACCGGGGCCTGCGCACTCCCCCCAGGGTCTCGACCGGAGGAATCCAGCCCTGAATGAGTTGGATCTGAGCTACAGGAACTTGTATTTCCAGTTTTGGGAGGGCAGATTAAAAAAAAAAAAAACTAAACAAACGCCAAAATGGGGAACAGCTTCTCCAACATCTCTGCCTTCCAGTCGCTCCATATCGTCATGCTGGGGTTGGACTCTGCTGGGAAAACCACAGTACTATACAGGCTTAAATTTAATGAATTTGTCAACACTGTCCCCACGATCGGCTTTAACACAGAGAAGATCCGGCTAAGCAATGGCACCGCGAAGGGCATCAGCTGTCATTTCTGGGACGTTGGGGGGCAAGAGAAGCTGAGGCCCCTGTGGAAGTCCTACAGCCGGTGCACCGACGGGATCATTTACGTGGTGGACTCGGTGGATGTGGACAGACTGGAGGAGGCCAAGACCGAACTGCACAAAGTCACCAAGTTTGCAGAGAACCAGGGAACCCCGCTGCTGGTCATCGCTAACAAACAGGACCTGCCCAGATCTCTACCGGTGGCGGTCATTGAGAAGCAGCTGGCCCTGCACGAGCTCACCCCCTCCACCACCTATCACATCCAGCCTGCCTGTGCCATCATAGGTGAGGGGCTTCACGAGGGCATGGACAAACTCTATGAAATGATAGTGAAAAGGAGGAAATCTCTAAAGCAGAAGAAGAAGCGATAACAGCAGATGGACTCTGATTCAACCAAATTTACTGTGAGGAATCCGGGTTCTAGCAGTGTTGATCCTAAACGGGTTTAATTTGCTGTGATTTCACTTTTCTTCCATCCTCTGATTGGGATTAAACCTCTCCGACATATGAAGCCCTGTTGAATGATGCTGTTGCACATGAGGCTGCCTCACTGGGGCTCAGTTACAACAGAACAACCAAAAAAAAAACCCCACAAACCTGTGGAGAAGAATCTTCAGAGCTCCAACACAGAGGGAGAGAAACAGGCTGGCCTGTTTATCTGCTGCTTTATCTGAGACTTTAAACACTAAACATGTTGTAGCTCATATGAACTTCTTTCATGGACTAAATTGTTTTTTTTTCCATCCATTTTGGTGGAATCACAAGTTTCATTTTGCACGTAGCCGGGGTCTCCTGCCCCCTGCTCCTTTGTTTCTTCACAGACATCTGTAATATGAGTTACTGGATATTATGGGTGTCATGCAGACTGTTTTTTTTTTTTTAGCATTGAAGTAGCCTTTCCTTTGCATGGTGGACTGAAGTCAGCGTCCACTACTTTGCACTTTTCATTTGCTAACAAACAGTAAGAAACTACACTGTATTAATAAGAGGAGCAGATCCAGGTTGTTTATGTACCAAGAAGCCAAAATTGAAGTATTTTTTGATTATTAAAAGATGTTAAACCTTTAATTTGGGTGGTGTTTTGTTGTGTTTAGTGATGTGACAGCAGGAAGTTGCATAACTGGTGACAAAAAGGTCATTTGTGACTTGAGTGATTTTCTTTACTGATGATTAGGGTCAAAGGTCAGACAGTTCACACAGAAAGGGTAATAAACATGGAAAATAACCTCAGCACATGTCACAGTTTGATCATCTGAGCATGAACTGGGTGTTGAGAGCAAAGCTGCAGCCCGTTTGTGAAATTTATGGATCTGCATTGCGGCGCTGTGTTTATAGCAGCAGCCTGCATGAGCTCAAATGAGACTCATCTGTATCATACAGATATCTGTCTTCAGCAACATTCTCACTTGGTTTATCTGCGATAATACAGATTCTATTTCAAATGATTTTTTTTGGGGGGGGCAGAAAGGGCCTGAAGATGTTCCATTATTAGTCACAGTTCTTTTCTCTGAGAGTTTTGGGAGCTAAATGAAGCATTGATATATTTTAAGGCACCTGTTGTGTGAGAAGCACCACATGGAAGAATTTGTTTCACATTTTATACACTTTGATAAAAAAAAAAAGCTGCAGGTAACTTTAACTTTGAGTTTACTGAAAACAGAACATCATCTGTTCTTTCATTCTTTAATAAAACAGAATGTCCCACAGAGAATCTGAGTGATCTCCTTTCAAGATTTCTAAATAAAAACATAAGAACCTGGTACACAGATGTGCTGCAGGTATCCTCCCAATCTTTTCAGCTGGTTTCTTCCAGCTTTAACTGAGTTCAGTTTAAAGATGCAAGGCATCTGATTTTAGAGGAATCTGCTTCCCTTTAGAGTAAACGAGACACAAAAACTAAAACACAATTACAGTAAAAGCAGCATGAATATTACCGGACTACAGCACACTTTAACATAAGATGCAACAATGAATGAAGACTTTAATATCTGTTTAGAACAAATAAGTATGAAGGTGGTGGTGGTGGGGGGTCTTTCTGTTCTCTGTTGTTTTTCATTCCTTTAACCTCTCAGATTGATCAGGTGAGCCTGTAAGAAGTTACGAGCTGGAAGTTCACACCCAACACCTTCTCTTGTGTCTGCTGAGATCAGATTTTTAATTTAACCTGATGTGTGTAAGGGGCATGAATTAAAAATAGAAACAAGAAACCTTCCAATTATTTAAACCATGAATGTATTCAGAGGAAATATTACAAAACACACAGCGATGTTAAATTTTAAAGTAGGAATTCAACATTTTGCATTTAAATTTACTCCATGTGGAGTAAATTAAGTCTCAGCTTCATAGTGGGAATAAATAATCCACAGGTTTAAAGCAGCTATTTAAACGAGGTTGGGTTTATAAAGTGCCTTGTGTTTCTAATACAGATGCAAGTTGATACTTTTGGGACAAACTCTGGGATTCTAGTTTACATTAAAGCAACATGAAATGTACTCAACATGACTGAATTTCGTTTTTCTCATTTAGAAAAGATCCAGAAAAGAGTCTGGAAAATCAAATTTTCTTTTTTCATTCTTTTCCACAAATATAAAATCTCCAAAACACATTCAAAACTTGAAGAACAGATTTCGATAAATCTTTTCCCAGTTTGATGCTTATCTCACAACTTGCATGAGCTTGTTTGAGCTTCAAAAATAAACTTAAATTGTAATCAACCTCTAAAAATAGAACAGCGTGCACTGACAACATCCAACAGGGTAACAGAACTAGGGATGTCCCGATCAAGATTTTTTGCCATCGAGTCTGAGTCATTTGATTTTGAGTATCTGCCGATACCGAGTCCCGATCCGATTCTACATTTAAAAAATGCATAAGAAGGAGCAAATAAACAGATCCAGGATGTTGTATTCAATTCACCCTATTTAATGTTTAGCTGCAGGGACAGGACAGCCAGCAGTCCTGGGACTGGGACAGCCGATGTGGCCACTCCAGCATGTCCTGGGGTTTCCCCTGGGCTTCTTCATGGTGGGGAGTCATGAAGTTGTTACTTGTGTGTAAAAACGAACATGACGAGAGCGCATTTCTGTACTGTGAGCACGCAGACAGTCCGAACGCACACAAACCGGTGGACGGACATTACGTTATTAAATAAAACCTTATGCAATTAAATAAGCTGATCAGAACTGCAGACACTGCAGAAAGAGTGACATGATCATGGGCGGTCTTCTGCATGCAGTAAGTGATCACCTCCACTCCATGAACCAGTTTAAGATAATATCATAGGGATTTAATATGACTATAAACTAACACCGGAACTCATGCTAACGTGGCTAGCGAAGCTAGTGGAGCTAATGTGGCAACATTCTCAACACAACATCCACTGAACCAATTAAAGAAGCTTACCTCGAAGAAAATATACGCACTGAGGCTTTTATAAGTCCTCATCTTCTCCACTGTTGTGTGGTCTACAGGACTGTTAACATTCACATTTTCATGCACGTTGCGGTCGGTCATCATGGAAACGCGTCCCCTCTTAAAATGGCAGCTGTGTGTTGCGAGGGAAACTGTCCCGGATACTGACGTCACACAAAAAGGTGTATATGTATATGTATATGCGTTAAAAACTAATAAGAATATATGTACATATACAGTATGTCCAAGTCCTGATTGTAACGTCCGATTCCGATCGAGTCTGAAACTGAGCCCGATTTCCGATCACGTGATCGAATCTGGACATCCCTAAACAGAACCATATAATGATTTGCTGCATTGATTCCTGATGATAAAACATTTTAGAAGAACTGAATCTTTTGTTGTCCCAGAACAAGAGTTACCTGGAACCCTCTTGATGACATCATGATCAGCTGGTTCTTCTGTTGTGGTTTAATATCAGCTTTACACATAATCGATCAGTATTTTAAGTTAACAGGTATTTGCTCTGATATTTTGTCACTGACGAATCCAAACTACTTTGTTCAGTGTAGGAAATGTGGTTGTTTATAAAATCCTGTTTCATAATCCTAATCAAAAGACAATAAAGAAAACACAAATCTATGAAAATATCTGAAACCTTGCTAAAAGTGAACTAAAACTAAAAGTGAACTGAATGAAACTGCCTGATAAATCTCAGCAGCCTGTTAATTATAGGGAGTTAATTCTGTAAAAATAAATATAATTTTTTTTGTATTATCTTTAAGAATAGTGCTCAGTAATAGCTGATATGTCACATATGTTACTTATTCATCTGCCTTCATACAAACACATTTTAATGATAGTCCATTTTTACTCCTTACAGTTTTGAATGACGTCAGCTTGTCCTTTGCAGCTATAATAGCTTAAACGCTAATAGAAAGACGTTCTAAGAAGTTTAAGAGTGTGTGGAAAATTTTCAGCACATTTATAAGGTCAGGCCTGGAAAGCCTGGCAGACAGTCTCACCTTAGTTGTTCCATAAGGTTGAGGTCAAGACTCTGTGCCAGCCAGTCAAGTTCTTCTACACCAAACTCACTCATTCAGGTCTTTATGAACCTGCTTTGGGTAGTGGTGCACAGTTATGTTAGACTAGTAAGGGGCTACCGCACAAAGTTGAAGCTACAGCATAAACTGATGTTTTTAATGGGAATTAGGGGCCATGTTTACATCATAATCCCCCTCCACCAAATTTTACACTTGTAACAATGCATTCAGGTAAGTATCATTATCCTGTCAAGCACCAAACTTGGACCCATCCACCCAATTGCCTGAGAAGTGTGGATTTTAAAGAGACCATTTCGTACAAATGTCATGACTTTGTGGTTATTTCTGAAGTATTAACCAGTAATATGAAACATTTTATAATTAAAAAACATTAGGAAACACTTATTAACAGACCTTTCAATCTGTCTGCATCAAGATTCGGCTAGTTTTGTCAGGCTCTCGGGCTGCAACTTATTAATATTCATTATTCGAATTTGCTGGACTCTGATTGGCTAACAAACTAGCCTATGAGAGCAAGGTATACTGTTTCCTGCCCCACTGCGAATGGCAACAGCAGACGTACTCTCTTCCGGGTTGTTACATCTTATGCTAACAGCTTTTAGCAAGCAGCATGCTAGGTGTACGTGGTCCAGCATGCTTATCACCACCTGCGTAGTTTGAGAGATTAAAACTGAAAGAGAAGTTGTTGACCTGTTTTCACACCCACTATGAAGGTAAGAACACCTGTCGGCTTCAGAAAATGCTGACCTCCCTTTGTGAGTTTAATGTAACTGCTGTCTACTTTCCACTAACAGCTTACTGTGGAACATTTAGAGGGATATTTCATAAACAGACTCAGTGCACATGTGGCATCCTGTCATGGTACTATGATGGAATTCACTCAGTTTCTCAGAGGGACCCAGTCTTTTTACACAGTTTGTAGAAGTAGCCTGCATGACGAGGTGTTTGATTATAAAAACTTGTGGCCATGAAAGTGGATGGAACACATGGGGCGTTTCTCAGTGTCAAGGAACCTTGCTTTGATGACTTCGTCCTGCCCTGGTTGCCTAGGAGATAAGTCATCGGGAACCGCCAAGGCTTGTTCCAATGTTCATGTGCCTCGATTTATGTGCTGTTTAGCTAACATACTAAGGATACATGGGACGTGTCTTGATTCCTTCCCTCAGTCAAAAATTTTCCAAAGTAAAACAGTATTTTCAAAAAATGGCAGTACCGGAGCCGGCAGCAGCTACTTTTAGGGCAAATTTCCAGTTAAATGTAAGTTAACTGATTGCAGCTATCGTGCTTATATCTAATGTTTTTTTTAGATCCAAAGCAGTTATACGGTTGGTTAGTTGCTTAGTAGTTGCAGCTTCGGTGGCTAGAAGGTACTAACTCGCTTACACATTTATTTTTGTAACATTTCCAGTTCCATGGCTGAAGGAATGCTAATACGTTATACGACTATACTACTACGATGGATGGAACATAAACAGAGCGAATAGCCGCGGTCGCAGGAGCTGAGTCTGTTCTATTTAACCTCTTTCATTGATCAAGGAAGGATGTCTCCTCGTTAGCAAGGAACCTTAGGCAAGGTACCTTGACACTGAGAAACACACGTGAAACGTTTGGTAATATATTGTATGTGGTAAAAATGATAAATAAGAACTATAAATATTGCAACCTGCCTTTAACTATAATCCTCACTTTTCTTTGGCTTTTTTTTTGCTGATTATTTTTTTTTACCTTTTAATGTTCTAGCAACTAGTAATTAAGCTATTTTACTCAAAAATGTAATTGTTTTAGTTTAATAATAATTTAGCAAATAACTGAAGCAATGCATGTTTTCTTACAACAAAATCCAAAATTTCAAGATAAGTCAACATTCATGGTAATGTGTTCCATATCAGCGTAAAATAAGTTTGCATTTCTCTTTTTAACCTTATTTCAACAAGCATTAATCTGCGGAGACAGCAACATGTGCTAGTCTGTCTTTCCCAAATGAAACTATATCATCAATAAAGGTTTAAAATAGTCTACAAAAAATTGCTTCATACATATCATGAAAAAAATTATCTCTGATAATTCTGTAATTGATACTGTGCTGAAAACAGTGATTTCCCACTAAAAAGGAAGCCTGTCATCTGAGGACTACCCATTGCCATGGAAACAGACTAGTCTAACCAGTCCAGTCTATCCTCTCTAATTCTAGCTTAGAAAATAAAAAAGAGGAAAGAAACAGTTTCTCATCATGCCAGTGCCTTCAGTATTCACAGAATTCTGACAAGTTGTCAGAGAATTCAATATATTCAACAGCTGATCTCTTTCATAAATGAAAACAGAAGAAAAAAAAAAACATCAAACGTTTTCAGGGATTTTAAATATTCTGTATTATCTTGATGCAGCTCTTCTTTGAAGCAACACCATGTTTACACTGAGTAAAATATTAAGAGACATGGCACATTTTGCCTGCAGCGTTTCGGATATTCCACATGCTGCATCTTCTGCATTATTTTCTGCATATCAGCCTCATAGCCTGGAACGGCATTGAAAATTTACGAGCATGAGTTAAAATAATGAAAATATGCAGATATTTGGAATGCTGTGTCTCTTGTCCCTCCTTATTTAATCCTACAGCTTCTTTAGAGGAATGTGGCCAAAAATATAGACTTCTGTTTCATAAAAATTATGTGGATTGTTATAGGCACTGAGTAACATCAGATAATATTTCAAAGCTCTATTTATAATCTATAATCACAATTATTTTGGCAACCATCTTTGCTTGCAGCGAGGAAATTACACACTTATAAGCCAATTTAACACCTATATGATATGTTTTGCCTTGCTAGTAGTTTCTAAATGCCTTTTCTCTCAACTGGTAAAAACAGCCCCAGAATTTTAACATTTCTGCTGCAAAATGCTAGAAATGTCTCTCACAGGCTGAATCTCTCAAGCATACACACACGGATGTTTCCCATTCAGGCGGGGCAGATTGCATGTGGCTTAAAAGACCATGTTTGGGGCAAAAGTCATCTCTGCTCTGTAATCTGATCTCTGATGGTTTATACAGTTTAAGGAAAAAGCTCAAGAGTTTTTAGTACAGTAATCAAGTAGAAAGTAGAGGGCATGTGCATGAAGTGGGGGGAGACTTTACTGGTTTATCTGAAGTTTGCTCAGTTGAAGTCATTTGAGGGTCACAGTTGATCTGCTGTCCTGCAAACCAACAGCAATCGATTTCAAACTCTAACTTTCAAGCCTAATTTTCTGTTCTTATAAGTTAGTCAACAGTAGTGGCAGGAAATCGACAATCCAGCTGTCTCTTATTTTGTTTGTACAGTGGCTTTTTTTTTCATCTGAGCCATTTATCAGTCAGAAAAAGGCCCTAGCTGCAGTTTAAAGATTATCTCATAACCACATGTGTATATCATATATAGCTACACAAGTGCCAGCAAAGATATGAAAAGCCACAGAACACAGATCAGATGTTTGCCAGCTTGAAGTAAAGACATGGAAAGTAGCAAAGACAAGAAACAAGCAGCAAATTATAATGTCTCATGCTGACTTTTTTATTAAAGACCCAATTTTTTGTTGACCTGGTTCTCCTCCCAGCTGGGTGACGTCTTTCCAGAACATCCCACAGAAACATCTCAGAGAAAAGACATTGACGTTTGCTTTCTGCATTGTTGCTCAAATGACAAAGCCTCAACTTGGGCCTCACTTACCTTGAATACATATCACCTTCTACAGTTGAGAAATAAAGTAAAATCTTCAGATCTTATATGACATCACAAGACATTGCGTGATCATTGTGTTCAGAACACCTGTTGTAAATGACTTTCATATAATAGATTAAATGGAATCCATTTAGCCATTTTCTTATTCCTGTTCAGGGTTGTAGGAAGCTGGTGCCTTTTGACAGTGGTCATTAGGTGAGAAGCGAGTTTCATCCTGGATAGGTCGCCAGTCCATCACATGACCATAGACAAACAACCATTCACAGAAACTCACAACTAAGTCCAATTTAGAATAATCAATTAACCTAAGATCAAATTTAACTTCAAGTATATTCAGTTTATTTGTCCCAGTTCACAAACAAAAGTCCCCTCAAAGCAGTTTAATCCAATTATTATAAAATCTGATTCAAAGTTTCCTAAGGAAAATATTAGATTGTGGTGAATTTATATTTTAACAAAATCCTTCATCTTAAGCAGGTATGAACTTGTAACTAAGAAAAGGATCAGTTTCCTTTCTAATAGGAAGAAACATCCAGCAGAACCAGGTCTGGTACAACTTGAGTGACCTTCTGTCTCTTCTGACTGGGGTTGATTGGGGTCAAATTTCAGTTCAATATCTGTAAAACTGTCTGGGTTAAAATGTTTCTGTGATTGCTAAAATCAATAAGGTGTGGTGGTCCTTTTCAACCAGGTTGACTCAAAAATTGCGTGTATTGAGTGTATCTCGACTTAAAACTTTGCCAGTAAACATTGGAGTCAACTCTGTATGTCATAAACCATTGGACATACTTTAACAAACCTCTCAGACAGTAATTGTTTTATGTACATCTACCACTTATTAACTTTTAGATTCAATCACGTTTGATTGTCCTTAGGAAACACAAAAATGGCTATAACTCTGTCAGTTTTACAGATATTAAGCTCCACTTGCATACTGTATCAGCTGAGAATCATTTACAACTCTCGCTCCGAGTGCTAAAAGATTTTGTATTTGGAGATTTGACCAAAGCAACAAAAATACCATCATTTCTCAACAAGAGACAATCTTGCTTTACAAGTCCTGCATGAAAGATGGTGAACAGTCTGGATTCTGCTGGGCCTTTAATTCCTCAAACATTTTTAGCCCCCTGAGATTTGTGGCCATTCATATTTTGGAATTCTTCTCACTTTTTATTGTTCCCTCCTCCTCCTCGTTGGTGTTTCTCCCAGGTCTCCAGTAATCTACTTAAACCAGGAGCAGCGTTGTCTTCAGAAGCAAAACAAACTGCTGATTACGGAGCAGAGAGTCTTTGTGCTGCTTCAGTTACTCCTCAAATTAAAAAAACAACAAGGCGTTACTGAAAAAGCTGTCAACATCAACAGCTCGGAGTTTTCTTCATTTACACTGACTGCTGTGCCTGTAAACCACATCTGTAAATTTTACATTTAATATGAAGCTCATTTTACCATCAGGGATGTTCTCGTTTAAACTCATACAGTAAAATTAATGGTGAAAATGCCACAAACCAGACAGGGGTTATGCACTAGTCTGCAGATAAACTAGTCCCCAGGCCACTCTAGAGCCGAGTCAGTAGACTCACTTACTTTTCGTCTTTGTTTTAATGAAACATGCTCAGACTCGGTTTGTGTGGGTGGTTTATCTCAGAAAGCTTCTGTCCCTGGTGGATCAGCGCTTTCTTGCTCCTGCAGCTGTTACTGCACACTCAGAGGGTTGATAAGCCTTTCATTGTTCGTGTGTGCCTCCCATATATAGGTCATGCTCTTATTGTTCTGTCTCCTCCTTGCTCTGTATGTACTGCATGTGTGGGTATGTGTCACTGCTGTGTAAACAATATACAATGGTAGCACTACATCTCCCTCAGCTGAGGGGATGAAGCAGCTGTCACATGGTTAAATCCTTCTCCATTTCTGGCAGTGTTTAAAAATTAATATAAAAAAAAAAAAAACATTGTTGCTGCTTTGTGCATATCCATCATTAAGGCTGATGTGATAAATAAATAATAAAAAGAGACGTAAAGCAACAATGTGGTAAGAATTTTATATATTTTTTTTATTTTAAGGAGGCCATTCCATTAAAATATTTTTTTTCCGTTTTCTGTTGAATATCTTAGATTCACAGGTGTTCTTGGCTTTGTACTGGGTGTGAAAATGGCACAATAACGTCCCTCTTAGTTTTTGTTAGGGGTGTAACTGTTCACGGGTATGTGTTGAACAGTTTGGTTTGGTCCACTTGCGTACCGTTTCAGTGTATTATTTCATAAACGTATTATTAGTGTGATATTAAGCGCAGTGGAAGTAGTTCCCAGGCGAGTTTCTACACGGACGCTGTATTTAGTGACGCACAGTGGAGCTGCACACACATTGAAGTAAATACATGAGCTGAGGGGTGTAACAGAACACGCATTCGTACACCATTTCGGTACTGGGCTGTTGGCAGATGTTTACCGATATGATTACAGCTAGTTATCAAGCTTGTTTTGCTCACGGAGCATCTTCAGTGGCGGACTAGAAGTTTGTTGTCAGAACCAGATTTCCGCCTGAGGTTTATTTTTCCTCTAGCAGACGTTGTGACTGATGTAAACAAGCCGGAGTTTGAAGACCCTCCTTTATCTTTAAGGTCTCCTGTTTGGGAAGTTAAGCAGTATTCTATTTTTTATTTCTATTTGTATATGTTTTCTTATTTTTTAACGCTTCATTTTTATTAGAAAATGTATAAACTGTTGTTTGCAAAAGCTGAAAATTAAACAAAAAGCCATTTTTATGTTTTGTGTTTTTTTTTCACTTACTGTACCGAAAAGGAACCGAACCGTGACCTCAAAACCGAGATACGTACCAAACCAGGATTTTTGTTTACCATTACACCCCTGGTTTTTATCTCAAACTACACAGGTGGCAATAATACCTGAGTTCGAAAAACTTGTTACGTCACAGCTCCTTTGCTCATTAGTCTTCATCAGCTCCCGCAGTTGAAACCTCGCCTAGCATGCTGCTGGCTAAAAGCTGTTAGCATAAATACGTATCAACCGGAAGATACTTGGTGCACTGTTACCATGCGCAGCAGGGCAGGAAACAGTATGCCTTGCTTTCATAGGCTAGTTTGTTGGCCAATCTAAGTCCAGCAAATTTGCATAATGAATATTAATGAGTTGCAGCCGGACGAATCTTGATGCAGACAGATTGAAAGGTCTGTTAATCAGTGTTTCCTGACGTTTTTTAGATATAAAATGTCTCATATTACTGGTTAATACTTAAGAAATAACCACAAAGTATTTAAATTTATGTGAAATGCCTCTTTAAAGCATTTGTTTGTTGCACAAGTTAATTTTTATCTGCAGTTTTTTTTATGGAGGAGCTATAACAATTTAAAAATTTAAAAAGTGAGTTGTGCAAACTCTTGCAACACTAACTGTAGCATTCTTTTATGTTATATGAAGAAAAGAGAGAATAATTTCAAGCTTTGCTCACCAGCTGAGTGAAAGAAAAGCAGATATCTCCCTCCTGCTTTATATATTTAGAGCCCATTCAGTGTCATAAATCACATTTATGTAAAATCAAAGACAATGTGTCTTGTTGTTGCTTTGCTTTATCACTCATCGTTCATGTCAGGGTAAAGGCAGGTGGTGTGTGAGATCCTGGAGGTTGTAGCGTGTTGTGTTGCTTTAATTTCCTCAGGGTTGTGATGTGCTCTGCAGCTGAGGGATGAATGTGCTGCCCTGCTGCTGTAGTTTAGTCTGCAAGCAGAAACATGCCTCTATATGGAAACAAGGCCTTCAGGGACACACAAGGGCTCCTCCAGTCACTGTCATTAGCTGTCCAAACTATTCATCGTGGCACCAGGACTTCTCCAGCACAGCTCACACACACACACACACACACACACACACACACACACACACACACACACACAGGAAGTAGCAATCTATTCTTTTTGCTTCCTGCCTTGTAAAGTGTTGATGAATTATGCATTTCATCAGATGACAAAAGAGGCCTGTCAGACTGTGCATAATCAAATAGCAGCTCGTTGAAGCCTTCAGTGAACATCCATCACTATCCCCCCAAACAACAACAACAAAAAAAACTCACATATTATCACAATGAATGTTGATATTGCAGCTAAAAGAATCAAGAGAGTTGCATATGCACAAACCTGTTTACGGAATACAATCCAAAAATGCATGTGAAGCTGGTTTTATTTTAACAAATAAACTAACCTGGAGATCATGTGATAGGCAGGAAACATGTGGACAAACAGGCAGGCAGCACATTCCACAGGTGAAATTCAAATGGAACTTTTTTCATTTCAGTATTTTAGCTTTCAGTGTGGGGCTTACAGGCATCCTGGTTCCAGAAAGTGAAACTGGAGCCAGTTATTTCTAAGTCCTTTTGTTTGTGAAAAGGTTGACCCGCTGGCAGCAGGAGAAGCAGGAACAACAAGCAAAGTTACATTGGAGAGGGATGTGAAAACTAACAGAGCACTCATGCTTGTCTGTATAATGGCATTGTTACTCGCTGCTACATTGTGTTTGGATTGAAACTGAGGTAAGCCTACGCGGGCTGAAAGTCCTCCACCTGATCTGAGGGGGGCATTTAGATTATTAATCAGACACAACAGGTGTTTGTTCTTCAGCTCTGCCATTATTAAACATCTCCATGGCTTCCCCAGAACGTGAACAGTATAAGCCGAATGGGATATTAGATTTGTACATGGCCATGAATTAGTCATCTCAGCTCTAGTTTGGGTCTTTGATGTGGGAGTTTGCACAAGGTTTGGGGTTATCTGGAAGTCAGAGTGGGCAGATTAAAGTTTGATAAGGTGGAGGAGTGGGGAGGGTGGTTTCTCTGCCCTCAGCAGATACCCTGGAAGGTCTTCCTCATTGCAAGGAAACATCTTTCAGATGGAAATGTGGCAGAGTTTTTGTTGCCCTAGTTTTTGTTCGCCCTGATATTCTCCTCCCACTCACCACCTCATTGTCTCTTTCACTGTTATTTTTGTCACTCTGCAGCTTTCCAGAAACTCCTGTAATGTCTCCAGCTGTTCTATTGTTTTTGAAACCCTAGCAAAGACCACTCTTGCAGGACAGCCTACGAGAACGCTGTGGTTAAAACACTTTTTACAAGTTAAAATCAGTTTATTTGAAACCAAGAACTGTTCAGCAGCAGAACAATAGAACAAGTGTTTGTTCTAACCTGATATGAACATCGTATTCTTGGGCAAGTTACTCGTCCACTCCATGCATCAGTCATGCCTTCGTCAATATAGTCTTGGATTGATATTTGAATAACTCCGCTGGTGTCTGGTTAGTTTGAGTAATCATGACGAATTTAATTCTAAAACTCTAGTCTAGTAAACTTCCATTTGAAAAGCAAATGGTTTCATATAAAGATCTGAGTCTGTTGTCTGATGTAATTATTGTAATAAAAAACAAACAACCAATCAAACAATTATAGGTGATAAAGAGGATTTTGTAGAAAATTAAGATGTCAAATTTACTTTAAAATCATTTAATCAACTTGTAGCAGTCTTGTACTTATGGTTTCCAAAAGAAAAAGTTATAATATTAAAAAATCATAGACCTGGTGGGCCTTGAAATAAAGTAGCCAATAGATAACGAACCCGTTTCGTTATCTATTGGCTACTAGATTGTCAATCACACTTCTTACGTACACTACGTGGTTTGCGTAGATCTCAGGATCCACAGTGATTACCTACATGCCGGCACTGCTGATACTAGCATTTAAGCACTAGCGGCACTTGTGTTAGCTTGAATAATGGCAGAGAAAGACCCAGGTCCACCCAGAAATTCATTTGAAATCACACTGAATTGGTAACTAAGACACTCTTACACATAATGAAATCACAAATAAATCGCAACACTGATGCAACATTCCTAGGAATGACAGATAGTTTCATAGGTCACAAACCCCTCCCAAAGTCGTCTGATCTTTCTCGCACTTACTGGTTCATGGAAATTAAATTGAAAAGGTTTCCAGATGGGATTCAGCTGCAGAAAAGACCTGAAACTGTCTTTCTTTTAATGTTACAAACCAGTTTAATACTGTATGACTTGTTTCTGGAGAGTCTTCATGGTATGTCACAACCTTCCTTTATTGATCAATCCAGCTAAATTGCTGAGGTGTATGAATCAGTAACTTTTAGATATTTAAAGACTGAACAGTAGAGGTGACAGAGTCTTTTCAGTGGTTGTCAGTCACTAATCTGCAGACCTGCATACCTTTGAAAATAACAGCTGTAGGGATAGTAATTATTATAAATTACAAACCATTATCTTTACAGCCTTTGGTCTTGGTTGAGCAGATCAACACATTCATTTTAATTTTAGTTGATGTTTCCATCATTTCCTTGTAGCGCATATGGATTTTTAAGACAGCTTAAGTTGTTTTGCTGTTTTGCAGGGAGTTGATGCCTATCTCCAGCTCTCATTGAGCTAGAGGCGGGGTTACACCCTGGACAGGTCGCCAGCCCATCACAGGTACACATAGAAATGCACAACCATGTTAGTGTTGCCACTGAACTGGTCTTACATATATTTGGTCTGTGGGAGGGAGCAGAGAAAACCCACTCTCCCAGTTTCAACTTAAAAAAGAGGCAAATTAAAATGTAGCGGTAGTCACAGAAACTTTCCAACAGTTTAATTTTAATACAAAACAGATCTCACAGAAAACCATAGCAGACCATCTTCTTATATTGATTAATATTTTTTATGTTTTCCTCTCCATTTTAAACATTTCCAGGTACACAGGTAACGACAAAAGTATTTGGTCACACCTGTTTTTCAGGGTTTGGGTTTGGTCCCTTATCTCCAGTGATTGGCAGTTCTAATGTTTCAGCAGACAAAGACATTTTAGACAATGGAATGCTTTTAACATTGCAACAACATTTTGGGGTAGATGTTCTTTTCCATTCCTTCATGACTGTGTCCCAATTTCCAAAGCTGAGACTATAAAGACATGGCTTGATGAGTTCAATGTGAAATAATTTGAATAGCAACCCCATACCATCTCTCACTCTGGATTCAATTCAGTTCAGTAATACTTTGTTAATCTCAGTAACACTTTGTTAATCCTCAAGTGGAAATAACACAAAACTGAAAAAAGAAGAACTGGGATGAACTGGAATAAAGACTAAAATCCAAATCTTCTTGTGTGGAATCAGTGCCTGATTGCTCCAACTGGGGTGGAAGCTGTTATAATTGCAAAAAGGGTTTAGCTTGGCATTAATCCTAACAAAATGAACAACTATTAAAATGATGTACTGTAGGTGAAGAGAGTAACTAGTCTCCCTTCTGCTTTGGGATTACAGCAACCACCCTCAAAGAGCTAAAGGTTCTGTATCCTGCTATTTTACAGCTTTCAACATCTGTGATAGGCACATCAAATCAAAAATACTTTATTAATCCTTAAAGGGAAAATAAGTGTTGTTGTAGCTCAGTTCTTCTTCAGGGAGCCACTGTAGAGGGTTCTAGCTGTGAATAGGAAGGATCTCCTGTAGCGTCTGTGTTGGATCTGAAGAATCTTCTGACTGAAGACACTCTGTTGTTGAGTTACTGTGTTCTGAAGAGGATGATGAGGGTTTTCCATCATATTCGTCATCTTCCTTTGGACAATCAACTCAAGAGACTCCAGATCAGTCCCCAGAACAGAACCAGCCCTCCTTATTAATCTCTTCAACCTCTTCATGTCACTTGCTCTGATGCTCCACCCCTAACAGGTGACTGCAGATGTGATCAGCTGACAAACTCCTTTTCTTTTGCTGCTTCTCTTCAAATCTCTGTCTGCTTGTATTGTTTGAAAGCCAGACAGAGATACGCTGGAGTCTGAGATATGCTCCTTTAGCCGTGTCTCAGTAAACCACATGATGCAGCATTCTTGATACTCTGGCTTGGTCTTCAACAGAGTTTCAAGTTCACCCATTTTGTTAGCAAGAGATCTCACATTTGTCAACATGACGGATGGAAGTGAAGGTTAAAACTTCCCCTTTGTCTCTCTTCACTTTGCTTCTGTTCTGCATCCACGTCTTCTTCTTTTTAGCTCATCAGGGATCCAAAGTTTCAATTTGAGGATTATTTGAGCCTTAGAAACGTCCATTAACTGCTCTTTACTGCAAACAAGTCTCTTGTTGCCATGGTTACGCATCATGACAAGTGGCAAAAATCAAGCAAAAAAAAAACCCTCAATCAGGACAGCACCCAAATCAGAATAAAAAGTATTTCAAAAATAATATATCCAGGAGAAAAAAAAACTGGCAAGAAATACTCAAAAAGAGCAAAAAATGCAAAAAGTTGCCACCATGTTTAGCGCTATTCTGGTGCCCAGCAGTTTTGTGCATAAGCTTTGTGTGCGTCGGTGGTCATTTGGACTGTAAACACGGGTAGCAGTGTTCAATATTGATAACAGATAATCGGAAATGATGTAATAACGCAATTACAGTATATTAGGAGAATAAAACTCTCAAACAGACCGAGTTATATACTCGTAGAGCGGCTCCACTATGTCACTGAGTAACAGATGCACCAGATACGCGCGCGCATGGACGCGACGGTAACGGCACAGATTAAGTTACAGTTAGTAACAGAACGATTTTCCATATCGGATATTAAGAACTTTGAATCGGGCAATAAAAGCTCGTGGAACAAATGTTAGATATATTTATATCACACTAAAGAAGTCAGTGATAAATTTTTGGCAACCCTCTGACAGTTTCAGGCAGATGCGCCAGACACGTCTGCGTGAACGCCAGAGCAGTCTAGTTCCAGGCACCTAATAGCAAGAGTGTGTGTGAGAACACCAGCGGAGGTGTACAGTCAAGCAAATAGTGAGAAATAGCAAGATTTAGTGAGATGCACGTATGATACCTCCAAATGTTTTGTACATATATCAATCAGAGCTGTGCATATAAGAGTGTTGTGCATATAAGCGTTGTCCACTGTATTAATTTATCCTAAAATATAACTTATATTCTCGAGTTATTCTCCGACCAGGAAGTATAAAACACTCAGTTTACCTAAAATCTCATCTCTCTCCTCCAGTGACCAACCCCCCCCCCCCCCCC